>VWZF01004899.1:1444997-1466510 GCA_013396755.1 Sclerurus mexicanus | reverse complement strand
ATTTATAAAAAAACAAAACCAATTAAAATTAAAAAAAAATGTTACAAATGTTGCTTACATAGAGACAAGAGCAAAGTATGGAGGGCACAAATCTTGCTATAAAAGTAAATATGAGCATTCATTATCTGACCAGGTAAAACTTATGCTCTAAAAAGTTATGCTTTATGAAAAAAAAGGTCATGATCTTCGTTTCATGACATTTGGATGACCAACTATAATCTAAAATAAGCTTCATCTTCTCTTGTATACACCATCTAACCAGAAATTTGTCCTGAATTGTTTTTGAATTTTGGAAGACAAAATATACATTTTCCTGTTACTGCAACAGTAGCAGGCCTGATGGAAAGGATTTTTCCCTTCATCTTCTTCATTCATGCATCTCAATCACTTTAGATTGTGGTTATTTGGCCTACATTTGAATGCAATTTAATTCATTTGAATCATTAACAGAAGATTTTGCATTTTGAGAGAACAGTCCTTGTATTAACAAAGCTGTTTATACACAAGAATGCGGAACTCCATTTTCTGAAGACTTTTTACATGAGATGTATATATATGTTTAAAGGCAAGTAGGAATATCTGAATTGGTTTTAATAAACATCAAATAAAGATGCCTTTGTTATTTAAGCAGAAGTAAGACATCTCCCCCAGTGCCTTGTCTTTCATAAATTGTCACATTACCCCCTGGAGCTGCTAGTGTAACTTGAAGATCCCATACAAACAGAAACTAGACATACTATTCTCCTAATATAGTTTTCCTCATTTTCCATTAGCTGTAGTCTCTAATACTTCCTCAGCTTAGAGAAAAGTGAAAGAAATTATGTCAGATTCAAAAATTACATTAGTAATAATTGGTTTGATGATTGTGGGAGTCACAGTCTCTGAAATCATATTTTGTCTAACTGGCTAGCTGTGCATTTAGCCTGCAATTTGCCTACATACAATGTTCTATAGAAAGGAAGAACTAAATATTTACATCACAATATAGTAGCTGATATTTAATAAAAGTCTGAAAATCCTTGAGGGCTCAGTCACAGTGAATTTACTTCTGTTTGGCAAACGACTATGTGCATTCCAGCTACGATTATAGTGCCTGTTGATGTGTCTATTCAGTGAAAGAAGTTTAAGTTGAATTACCTCACGACTGAAGTGAATTAAGATTGCACAGATGGTGTTTTCTCACATGTATCAATTGATGTGCATTAACTGGTTAAGCTAAAGAAACTTAGTTTCTGACAAGTCTGAGATACAAAACTCTGGGAAAGGGAATTATTAGGGAATACTTTTGTGATGCTTACATACATGTTGTATACCCAGATTTTTTTAATCCTTGATTAATGCTGATAAAAGAATTTTAAAATTAGGCATTTTAAAATTGGTATTTTACTTGATAACAGAATAACATCAACTCTGCCCTTTAGAACAGCTGAGTGGTCATCTAGCTGTATAGACAAATTGCGTTCTTGTAATCAAGCTCTTAACTATAGTTTTGAGTTCTTTTGAACAGAGATACAGCTCTTAATTTTCAGTGTGATTTCTGTTCTAAGTCACTTTCGACCTTTCCAAAATAAATCAGCTCAGTTGCAGGACATGCTCTTAATGAGACTTCCAGGGCTTTACTGTAAAAACCTAAAATCAATATTAGAGGAATTTCATTTGCCTTTTGGATGAAAAAAAGGGGATTGTCTAAAGAAAATTATACGTCACATTTCAAGTTCTCTTAACAACTGCAATTTATTTTATTCAAACTGCATAAAAACTAATGTTGAAGTTACGTATCCTTCAGGAAACTACTACTCTTTACCTCAGTTTAAAGGAACACACGTGGGGAGAATGAACTTGTACATTAAAGCTGTGCTGTTCTAAGAGATGCAAGGATGTATAAAAATGCCCATCAGTACCATTCACTATCCCTTTTTCATCAGCTCAGACACTTATGAAACTTGCATTTAATCAAATCTACTTCCCAGTCTGGCAGAAAACTTTCGTGCTTGTTCTCTTGCGTTGGTTTTTTGCCAGGCTGGTAAGTTGAATCAACTCTAAACAGAGCTTGGAAAATTCAAGGTCCCGCAAAATGGAGAAGAATGAAAAAGAGGTGAAGGCCTCTAATGGTGGCATTACTAATGTGTAATTTCACCATGGATTAATATAAAGGGATTTATATATTGCAGTAATATTATAGTATGGAAACATAAACAAAAAAGAGCTTCTCTGGACATTATCTTCTTTGTGCCCTATTTCTTTATATGAAAAATGAATGTATTTCAGCCACAGAGAAAGGGAGTGATCTTTGTAGGAACTCATTTAGAGGACAAGACACTTGAGAAAGACAATTCCTAACAGAAGACAGTGGCCAGTTCTCTGAGATGATATCTGAATTTCTCTTCTTTCACACCTATGACAAATAATTTACTATTTGTTCCTTTATTTCTTCTATTTAATAGAAAAAATATGTAAAATAAGGTCAACATTAATAAATACACATTGAATCTTCATTGGATTAATATACTAAATATAAATTGCATGGAATCTTTAAGTAGAAAGAGTGAAGTAGTGAAAGAATAGCATTTGGAGTTGCAACTGGGAAAAGGGAAGAAGTCAAGGAAGATTTCTTGTACTCTTAACTGAAGTGAATTTCATGCCAATATTACCAGGTAAAAAATTTCATGAATGTTTATGGTTACTGCAAAACCGGACTAGAAAGGTAGAGAAGTATCTTCTCCTGACGGTTGTGCAAGATCCATAGCTCCTGCTCTGTGAAAGTTTAGAAAAAGGTCTTGAGCTGCTATTGTGAGAAAGGGTCTTTTCCAAGTACTCTTGGTGGCCCTAAGTGTATCTGAAGACAATGTCCAAAGAATGGATGCCAGTGATGCTGAACTGAAACTGTGCAGGACAGAGGGTTATAAATCCTGTAGGATGATCAGACTGGGGATCAAGAGAATGGAGTTTTGTCCTGAGATTCACATCATGAGAATAAAAGTAAGTGTGCTGGTCATCCTGCAAACAAAATGCTACATCATCTTAATGATTTTCATAACAAATGTCTGATTACTGATTTATCTGATACAAAAACTTCTAACACATGAGCCAAAGTAGGAGAAACATATAGTACCCCATAGTAAGAGGACGGTGTTCTTTATCATCTTCAGCACTAAGGAAGCAAAAATAAACATCTTGGATATAATGGTTCAAGATACTATTCATACTCATTTTTATATGGATATGTTACCCACTTTTTATATAGTGCTGATTGTTACAAGAAGCAGATATGTAACCTGTGGTAGTGATTTAAAGTGATCATCAGATGATTTAAAGTGCATTATCAGATGCTGAGAACTTATTTGAAAGATTACAATGGGAACTAACGAAAATACCAGTGACAAATCTTTCTTCGTGTAGCAAAAAGAGAGCATCATCTTTTTATCAGATCTCCTAGTATGTCCCAGGTCTAGTCAGCCCGTGTTTCAGACTTAAAAAAGCAGAAATTGGGATGGTAAGGGAAATCCAATACATCGTAAATATAGTCAGTGAGAGCACTTGATTGTAAAGTATTGTTGGGATGCATGTGGGCAACATGATTGGCTTTCCTAGTTCCTGGAAGCCTCTTCTTTTGCATCCTCTTCTTCATTTGTTGGAAGAAATTAAAAAACAGCTGTATTTGTACTTCTTAACAATCTAGAAATGTAGAACTTCTTATATGTTTGCAGTGTTTGGCTGTTCCATAAAACATGGTATAATCACACTCACTTAAATGTGCACTAATATGTTTACAAGATTTTTGGGATTTGCTCTTCCACCCACCTCATTATACACTTGTTTATTCTCATTTACTAAGCCATTGAAACGTTTTTTTTCTGAAACTGAAAGCCGTATCTGGTGATAATGTGCATTTAAATATATGGACCCTTTAGAAATATTTCATAAATCTTTATCTAAATTATATTTGACTTTAGGACAATGCAAAATAAAGATGGTGCATTCACAATAAATATATTTATGAATTCCTATATAATCGTTAAAGCATCATATGCATGATAAGTTGAATTTCATTTTAGAAAGGCACATGAGTACATCCCAGATTAGTAATTTTTTTTTTTTTAACACAGTGTGTTTTACCCATCACAGATTATGAAAGCTGTGCCAAATTTTAAATTTTTCAGCAATCCATAGCTATTCAATTTCCATATCCATAGGAGTTTGCCAAGATCAGTTCAGCAATTTACAAAGCCCTTTCCCCCCACTCATTGCTGTAGAGTGACCATGGCTATGGAGTCATTATCTTACCAGATTTTCCAAATATTCCTTGGGCCCTAAACAGCAGTTGTAAGAGATGCTAGTCCAGTGATGTAGGAATTTAACTCTTTTCAAGAAGTTTTTTTCTGGCTGAATGACTACTAATTTTCCCTTTTTCTTCTGATGGAAAAAATCCAGTTTCACCTAAAACTATCAACAAGGGGCAACATAGATTAAAGATGATTTCAAGCAGCTATAGGCTGGCTTTCCATCATTTTGAATTCATTTCTGTGTGAACAAAGCCTCAGGTAAACCTTGTTTATGAAAACCAAATGAACTGAATCCTAGAATGTTCATTCCACCCTAGTAATTAGAGCTGCTGATTAACACCTCACATTCACAGCACTTGCATAAACATAAACCTAAGCAACAGCAACAGAAAGTGTCATTAGGACAATCTTAAGAACAAGAAACCTGTCACCTGCTGCTGACACTGAAATTTGTTGATTGAGCTGAAATATGTTGCTTGTACATAATACTGCAAAGATCTCTACCTCTGCAACAGAAGTGAATTTATAAGTGACTGAGGGACCAAGGAGAAACAGTAAAGAGGATTCTGAATTTGGGTGTGATTTTACCCAACAAACCCTCTGCTTTTGCATGTCTTCTGTTTGAAGTAATAAAGTGTGAAGAGATGACATTTTGTGAACTGCCTTTCGCCATTACTACTGAAAGGTCTGACTAGGAAAAAAAGACAGAAAATTATATATCTTGCCTTGTGCTTCATTATCTTTTCTCATGCTATGAGCCCTGGAAGGAGTGGGAGCATTATAAAATCAGATCCTTAAAGGTGTCCTCCTCAACATAGAGAAGAGTTAGGTACATGTGCTGATGAACAGTGAATGTTTCAGAAATTATAATTTGAATAGAGGCTAGGAAAAATACAATTCATTAAATTTTTTTGGGTTTTCTTGGGTGCAAATATCCCAGGGCTTGCAAGGTGAGAGCTGGTGCAACTATTATCTTCCTTTGATGATTAAAAGAAGTCTTTTGCTATGTTTTGCTGAGTCAAATAAGGCACAATGCTGTAATACAGAATCTAGAAGTAATTATATTAAGGTAATTAAAAGTTGTCTCACAGTTGTCTTTTCCTGGATTGATTCTGAGAAAAAACCATGTTATCCAGATAATTAGAGGAAAAATAGAAAATGAATGGAAACAGGCAAGGATTTGGTTGATTGCCCAAAAAGCATACTAGTTATACTGAAGTTGAGAATGTTTTCATCAGAAGCACTGGGAGGTGTCGTAAGGTCAGAAAAATGTGTTTATCTGGAGCCGAGAAAGTAGATGAGCATACAGCTCATCTCTGATCAACTCTGTGGCTGATCCCAGTATAGACTGGGAAAATGCAACGATGTTAAGTGATACCAGCCATTTTTCAATATAATAAAAGACATAGGTTAAATAACTCATTGTAATCTAACATAAATAGAAGGGAAGAGGATGGATAAGAGATGATTAAGAGTGAGAAAGGCATTTGATAAGTAGTCATTTGTGCTTGAATTTTGTCCGTGTTTTCCAAATTAGTTTCCAAGATATTCACAGACTTCATTTAATTTAACTTTCCACATTTTAATATGGGAATAATTCATATTTGAATCTGTACTGTTAATCCTGCTTATTCTAGAACCTTGTAAATATCTTAAGATAGAAGTGCTCTATGGGTTACCACACTACCTGCTCATTGCCGAAATCCCTTTAATCAGAGTGGGATTTTCACCGGTAGGAGGCAGGAGCTATTAGCTATTCCTAATTTTCTTGTATTTATAACTTTTGAGTTAAAATATTTGTGAAATAGAAGGGCAGAACAAATAGGTTGTGTATATAGCTATGAATTATTTGTTATAATATGCTACATTAATGCAAAGTCACAAAAAAATCCACATTTTAATTTTAATTCAAGATTATTCATGTCCTAATTAAAAGGAAGCTTCTTTGGGGACTTTTGGTCATCAGAAATTAGGTCAATGCTGAAGTGGCATGTACATGAAGTGGGTTTTTTCTGTTTTAAGGATATCAAAGTATATTATAAAAAGTGAGCACTTTTTATAATCCTGTGCCATATTTTTATTATACTTACATTGAAAATAGTTTAAAAGAAATAATATTTACTTAAGGACAGAAAACAAATAGAGGATAGAGATGAAAACAGGAGGCAGGAGTTCCACTGATTAATCTTGTGAAAGTTAGTCCCTTTCCAGATTTTTAGGGTATTGCTTGAAGAATGTTTTAGGGTATACAGTCTTAAATGACACCTTTGAACATTGTATGTTTTGGATCTTGATATAAGAGTGTTTTTAACCATTTGACTGCTTATTTTTTGAAATAACTTCTTGTATTCTTAATTTTTAGAAATTCTAAACTAAAACTAAGTCTTTTACCAGATTTACTATCTCTGTATTAATCTAATACCTAAAAGAACTCCAGTCAACAAAGGGCTGTTGCACAGTAGTATGGATAATTACTATGGATTATATACATTTCCATAGAGAAGGAAAGTAGAGAACTGCTAGAACTTCCAAGAAGACAGAAAGTTGTGTAAAATAATACTGTTAAGCATACATAAGATTTATTCTTAATGTATGCTGTTTACATATAATGCCTAATAAAAATATTACACTAAAATTTGATAAGTCCCAGTAGTATAATTGCATAAAACAATTATATTCAACCTAGCAGAAAAGAAAGAATGAAACAAAGGAAGAAAATATTTCACAGAGCTTAGCACAAACTAACACTTTTTCTGACTTTCAGGATATAATTTTGTTCTGCAATCCTCTTGATTGTTACCAGATAAATGTTATTTCTCTAAGTGCATCTGCTTTTTCACAATGAAGTGTATTTTGATAGAGCTTCTAACAGAGAGGGGAAAAATGGATGCAATTCTTGTCCACAGAGCTTTTTCCAAACTAAATTTGAAATAGTAATGAACATGTTGCTCCAATAATATTGACTCAATCAGATCATATGTTAAAACATTTCCAGACATATTGATAAATTCATTGATTCTTCCCGTTCTTTTGGTCACTGGACTATAGAAAAAGGGATCACTAGCCATTTGACCTTCATTGTGTATTAAATAAACACCAGATGGTAAGGATTCATTCAGTAAATCTATTCTTTCTTCTTCATAGTCATGTTCACACTGTTGCTTCCCACTGAGTCTTTATCTTTATTTGTCATGGTGCCAAAGCTGTCTCTATAGCACCTTTCATGCATCAGAGCTTTCAAATCTTGTCCCATTAGTTTCATTTTGTTTCTATCATAAATAATCTACTACTTTCTCATACACTCTTTCATTACCTAATAATGCTCAGTCTTTGTACGAAAGGGTAAAGTATTTAAAGGTTAGTGAGTACAGTTTATTCATTAGTATATATTCTGTGCCATACTTTGTAAGACAAAAATTATTATAGGTAATAATTATGTGTTCTATGAAACATCCATACTTTGAATATCTAGGGATATTTTTTTTTTGTTAGTTTGAATGACCCTTCCATTTTAAGCTTATTACTATCTAGGAGTTGATAACATGAAATTTCACTTAGAAAGAGTTACATGCCGGAAATTCAACCATTTTGAATATCTTTCCACTGGGCCCTCTTGCAGAAAGGTATAGACTTAAGGAGGATTTAAACATTACAGTTAAGGGCTATGTGGATCCAGATTTAGATTTCAAAATGAACTACAAAGTTGAAAATCAAAATTTGGTTCTGAATCATTATTAGTTCAAATAGGTGAAAAAAATTCTCAGAATAATTCAACTTTGTACATAGAAGAGCAGTATGTACTTCTGTGAAAAAAAAAAGGATGCACATCTTTTTTTCTCCCTAGCTATACTCAAGAGTAATAGGAAATCATCCTGAGTTATCACATCAGGTATGTTACTGATTGAAAAAAATACCCTATCTAAATCTCTAATAGAAAATATTTAGTATTGGAGTTATATTACTAGTAAAGAAAATGCAAACAAAATGTGGTGGTCATTTAAAGTTCAGCAGCATGACCTCTTTATACAAAACATGGTCTTTGAAATAGTTTTGTGTTTTAAGTTATAAAATTTACCAGCATTTTAGGGGTTTGGGTTTTTTGGGGAGTCGCATGTTGGGGAGTTGTATGTTGGGGAGCTTTGTCATTATTTTTTTTTTTCTTTTTAGATTTAGGCATTGTAGTGCACGTATACTGGAAAGGAGAGAAATTATAAGCAAAACCTTCTGACTCAGTGGCTTCTTCATATTAATCAACAAAGGAGACTGCTTTAATTCCCCTGAGCACAAAGAAACACTAGTGCTGCCAAGAGTTTTGATGCTTCGTGGATCTCATGGTGTATTCTGTCAGGCTGCAGGTAACATATAATTTTCCAAATCCATAGTGAAAACAGTAAATATTCACTTGTCCCACATCTTTTTTGCATTAGGAAGAATATGCTGAGTCTCACATGAAAGTTTGTTCCCCACAAGTGAAACAGAAAGACAATATCTGAATTGAGAGAAAAGGGTTTGTGGGGTTGTTTCTGTTGTCTACCTGCCTATTCTTAGCTTCCTCTTGGTACAGCATGAGTGTGAGGATACCGCAAGACAGAAGAGGGATAAATGGCCAAACTGTAGAGATCCTGCCTGCCTTACTGCCTAGGTGATATCACTGTGCAATCATTCAGTGTCACAGTGACTGTGACTGCTCAGCTTACCTAGAACAGGCGGTGCCTAATGCCCCATGCACAGAGAGTTGAAGTGGATAAGTTGAGGATATCAAGTTCAAAATGCATTTCCTAATCATGATTCATTGCTCTATTGTCACTACAGAAACTTGGAGTATTTTCTGGATTAATCCAAAGAAAAGGCCACTTCTGTGTGTGTGTTTCTCTTGAAAATCTGACTAGAGAGGCCCATTGGATTTGTTTTTTTTCCCTGGCTCCAACACAGAGCTAGTAATGCATCAGTTGTTTACTATATCCTCTGTGATGATTACTAGTTCTAAACTGTTTAGTCCTAGGAGAATTTTTGTGAATTTTCTTACGTCTTATTTTCTACTTGCTAACAAAATGACCAATTTATCCTACAGGCAGTTTCTTCTGGTTGACATTTAAATTAAATGAATGACTCAAATGCGACACAAAATTCATATCTCAAGTTACCGTCTTGTAGTTACAGTAAGTGGAAATCATATTACTTGGTCAAGGTTATTTTGTCTCCTTAGGCTTCAAAGCAAAAATATTTGGTGGAGGAGGAATGATGTCACTTTAAACCTGCTATTTAGCTCCAAAAGCTGAAAAAGGCAGTGTAACCCCCTCATGCATAAATATATCACCTTAAGTTTATATTTCACTACTTTTTAAAAGTACTGAAGAATATGCCACAATATGTCTTGTTCTAGCAGCTGAAAAATTATGCTATGACTAAAATGACATCATTCTGCCTCCCACAGAATGTTTTGGCTCTGAGAGCTCAAGGAGCAGATGAAATTAACATAAAATGTCACTGTCATAGAGAAAGGAAGAAAAAGCATTAACATCTCCAGTATTTCTTTCAGAGATCTGAGTAGGAGGTCACCATACAGCGTGTCACAAGAATTTGTAGATGAAATTGAGCCTTTCGCTGAGGGTCAGTTCCAAATAATTCTTTCTATTAATCAAGACTCTCTAGAGCATTTCTGTTTCTTCCACTAAGAGTTGCTCCATAGGACTTTTTCATTTATCTTTATAATACCATTTGTTAATTTTTAAATTGTTTCTAGGTTCAGTGTAGAATGATTGGTAGAACTCTAAATCAAGATACTGGACTTAGTTCTCACAGTTCTTTTTTTTAATTATCATTATTTGTACAATTTTATTTCAGAATCTTAGAGAAAAATGCTGCTCCTGTTGTAGTAGGCTATTCTAATAGCAAGACATTCTCTGCCTTAAAACGTTTAAAGCCTAGATGTCAAAAAGGACATTTTAGGCTGGAAAGAAAGCCAGGCAGTGACAAGACACATGGGAGACCAAAGTAGCAAACTGAACAAAGCTTCCCAAAAAAAGATCAAAGTCTCACCTCACAATATTTAATCAGTGTGAAATAGAATTTTTTTCTGTGGATGTTAAAGTAGACTTGTGATCTAAGAGTCAATGCCCCCTTAAAAAAATTTAACAGAATTTCCTATGAATAAAATTGATGCGCAGATTTTGATGCAAATTTTCAGGCTGTTTAACATCAAGTAAGCCGTGGTCTAGGTGTTGAGAGAACTTAGTAAGCAGGAGGGCTTAATGTGGAAATCAAAAGGTCTGTTTTGATCATGTTGATTTGAAGTGCCAACTACACATTCATGAGAGATCAGAAAGGTAGGTCACAATGCTGGGTGTGGGTAGGTGTTTAGTCAACAGCTAGGATTGTGAGATCCTGACATAAGAAGTGAGGTGCAGAGAGTGGAAAACTGCTGATTGAGGGCAGAGTAGTAGGAGAAATATACTGAAAGAGGGAGACTGGAATGGGAGGAGGCATCAAAAAATTCTGAAGGAATGATGAGAAATGAGAAGAGAAGAGAATAACAAGTGAAGGAAGTGATAGGAAAATTTTTTAATCTCTTTTAAAATAACACAACACTGCTGTGCTGTATCTGGAAAGAAATTCCTAACAGAGCAGTACATATGGCAATAACCAGGGAATTCTTGACAGTATGGTTCTCACTGTATTTTACTGGTTTAAATAACATTGGTAAAAACAGCGTTAGCCAATGAGTTCAATATAATACTGACTTGATTCAGTTTTCTTAAATTTTTTACCTCCAGTTTATAGAGTCACACAAAAAAAAGTGAAGAATTGCTGAGACTTCTTATATTTAATTTACCTTATTTATAGTTATTGTAGGATGACTGAAAATACAGAAAATGCAACACAAATTTCAGACTTTAAAAAAAAATAATCATCTCTAGCCTAAAAGTCAAATTTGCTGGAAAATGTCATACTTCACTGCAAATTTCCTTCCTTTTTGATTTTATTCATAGTGAATAAAAGTAAATATTTCCAGTGTGGTTTCTAAGGATTTTGCCCATACTACTGTGAAGGATAGGTATGCTGTTTCATGGAAGCAAATAACTGGAACTGTGGTGGTGTCCAAATTCATAGTATATGTACATTACTGACTAAATACAGTGCAAATGTATATAGAAAAGCTTCATTACTTTTCATATAGAAAAGCTTCTTCAACAAAGGCAGAAAAAGAAGTAGAAAAAGAAGAGAACCAGAAGTAGGTTTGAATTTCTCTCTCACCCTGCCCCACACACAACCTCCAGTACATGAAGAAATTAAAAGTCAAAGGAATGGTTCAGTGGTTTGGATAGAAGGTCATCTGAGTGAGCAAATTCAATGGCATGAAAACAGTGTTTTTACTTTCCAAAATGAATTTCCTTGGCAGTAATACTATGGCTAATAATAAAGAACGAATAAAAATTAAATAAAAGATGTCACTTAAAAAAGCAGCATGATTTATTCAGGTATGCATAATTTATAGGAAGCTTCAGACACTTGCTGAGGGCTAAGTATATGGTAAGAAAACTGAAATCTTGTGGGTGGAAGCCAGAGTTTGTGTCTCAAGAATTTGATGGAAATCAGTTACACTGAGAACTATACGACGAAACCAACGAAGACAAGAAATAACAAAGAGAGAATAGAGAGAAACTGAGCTTTGCAAGAGGAAGCTGACCCAGTAACTGATTCCTAAAATTGTTCATACTCCTTAAGAAAAGAAAAAGAGTTCTAATGAGTATTCTTTAGCAACAAAAGTGAAAGGTGACTCTTGACTTGTGGCTTCAGCTGAGAAAATACTGATCTTAGCTGTTGATCTGTAACAACAGTTGAAGGATCAATGCAAGCCAGGGTATTGAGGACTAGCTGAGGAACATTTGTCACAACTTGAGCCTGGACATCTTCTGTCTGAGTTGCAACAGCTTTTGATGTAGTCAGAGAGGTATGCTAATAACCATATAATTCACAGAATATTATGGCAATGATCTAGATTGAAATTTTGTTGTTGAATATGTAGTTTCAAAACAATATGGTGATATCTTCTAAGACATGATTTTTGTCATCTACTGAGCACCGCTTTTACTGTTTGGAGCAATTAAATTGTTGGGATACCACTACCTGGAGATGATGTTTAGCTAAGAGACAAGGAACACCCAGTGTCCAGGAAAAGGTCCCTGTTTGGATTTCAGCTGTCAGTATTACATAACCAAGAGTCATGCAGCAACAATACAGTCTGTCAGTTCATGCTGTAGGTAACTTCTCAGGATTAGATATTTTCATATTTCTTATTTTGCATTATAATATAATGAAATATTTCCATAAGAAGAACATTTGGAAGCACATATGGAAGCATATAGACTTCCAGAGATCACTTAAAGGTAGTTTTTAAGAAATTTTGACTGTCAGCAAATGAGGAGAATAAAGCATTTCTCCAGAGCAATGTACTTTACATGGATGTCAGTCTCTGAAATGTTGGTTTCGCTGACAGAGTAGTGTAAAGAATTTCCTGAAAACTGAAAAAAATATAATAAGAAAGAGAATGCTTAGCTGTAGAAGAGTAAAAATTGTCTTTAAAAACGTTGCAAATCTTCATTTCCATATCCATTATTAACCTTCTCCAACATGATTCATATTCAAAAATATGCATACATTATTAAGGCATGCACAGTTGGCCAGACCCTGAGTTCCTTCATGCAAATATTTCATTTTTTTTTAATCAACTAAAGAAAAGGGAATTTGGTTTTCATTGTGAGGGATCAGAATCTGATCTTTTTCTTTTATATAGTACTAACAGCAATATTCAGTATCTTGATCTTCTAGTGGAGTCTTGTATTACATTTCAAATTGAAGTGTTTTAAACTTTTGTTAGTTGCTATTCTCAGTCTGATATACAAAATAATTGATTTCAGTACAACATTTTGAGATTCAGGGAGCTTAATTCTTCAGGTTTAGAATGAATTATTTTTGTATGCCATTATGTTCAAATTAGGCATTGCTTTCCAGCCAACAGCAAGTTTTGATTAAGGAAAGTCTTCATAATACAGGTCCACATTTATCTTTGAATAGTGTAAATGCTTTCTAAATAGGTAGATACTCATACACACAGACTTCTAATTTATATTGTAAGCATTTGATATAAAACTATTCCACTTAGTCTTTATGCATAAATGCTAGGTTTTATAATTACAGCTGCATTCAGAGTGTAATAAATTTAAGGGTTATTGAGATGTTTGTGTATTTTACATACTCTATGATATAGACCTACATTCCAAGTGTTAGTAACCCTCTTATGTGATTCGCCTCACAGACAGATTTGTCTTAGTACGTTATAGTTGAAAGAACAGCGTTAAGGAAGCCTTTCTTTGCAGTTCCTGATTGTGATTGAGAGCATATCAAATTTATTGCCTTGTAATCGAGATCATTTTCCAGAAGCTTTGAGAACTGCAAGTAGTAGTTTGTTAGAGAGCTCACCGAAACCCTACACTGACAGACCAAAAAGCCATTCGACTGTCACTTTATGTCATTAACAATTTCTAAACCCATTACAGATGGGATGGACTGATTAAAACTGAGGAGGGAGGATCTTTTTCCCAGCCAGAAATATCCCCTGAGACTTTTCCTGCATGTGAAGTTTCTAATGATTGATGGGAAAAAAATAAGACTGCCTGCCCCACAGTTGCCGAACACTTTATTTAGAAAAGAGGTTATTTATATTTGGTGATCTGCTTGCATTGGATATCTTTAGAAACTAAATATTACCTGGATATTTTTGTTTTAAAAACTAGCAAAATAAAAAATAACCTATACACTCTTAATTGCTCAGTTTGTTCCTTACATTTGAATACATTTGGATATGCACTTTTTATATCTTCCCTGTTATTTGTATAAATGGTGCTAAAAGACTAAAATGTTTATCTTCTACCCCCCACACCTCCCTTCCATTCTGATGTTTTATTTCTGTAATGAAAGCTACAGCTGGAATATTGTTTTACTACAAATCTCACACCAGCACTGTCGGTTGTGATGTGACACCAGAGATTCTTATCTATAGGCTGGGTTGGAAATATTAAACATTCTCACATTGCGCAAAGTGTTGAGGATGAACATCAGTGCAATGAGGTGGATCCAACAATTCTGTGCTTCCCACCTGATTCTTGAAATACGGCTCCTTTAAAAGGCTAATATTTGCTTTATATGGAAGTGAAAATATTCAGGCTGTACTGAATATTGCTGAATTCTATGTTCCTCTAAGATCTTTTCTGAAGGGAAAACTTGAGGGTGGGAAGAAAGAATGAAGATCATTCAAATTAAAAGAAGGAAAATGTATTATTTCTGTCAAAAGTATCTGCATCATTTGCAGGACAAGAGAATTTCCAGTTAACCCAAGTAACTAGTATTCTTTGAGCTGACATAACCCTTTATCACTTTTAAAAATAACAATCTTAAAAGGGAAGCAAAAATACATTTCTGAATGGCTGATTTTATTTTTTTTTAATCTGATTTTTGTATTCACAGTGGTTTCTTTTTCATGATAATTCTTACAGTGAAAACACTAACAGGGCCATGAATTCAAGACCAGCCTAAACCCTTCAATAATACAGCTGCACTGCTTTCATGGAGCCATCAGCATGAGGCGTAGAAAGAGAGTGACAGTAAACTAAGGTTTGTGCTATAGTTACATATACTTAAAATGTATGAACTATGAACTAAAGTCACCACACTAGTCTAATTCTACTGAGTAACAGTATACCACCTCACATGAATCAGATCTTACAAGGCAAAAGGTTCACAATAGTGCAACTGTCATGGACATGGAAATCTGACAAAATACCTAGATGGTTTACAAGTGCCTTACACAGTTGAGATGATTTATTTCATTCTGTGCTATAATGAGATGGTTCAGAAGGAGGCTAGTGGAACAAAAGAAACATAGGTACCAGTACAGAACTACTACAGATTTCCTTATAATACTGCTAGGAAGTAGCTGCCTGAAACAGAATAATGAAGACAGGGTAGGAGGAGTCTAGTTGGCATGTGTAATGTTACTGCTCCAAAATCAATCAATGAAGAGCTTCACAGAACATTCTGAGCTTGAAGGGACCTGCAAAGATCCTCCAGTCCAACTCTTAAGTAAATGACCATAGGGGGATTGAACACACACCCTTGGTGTTATTAGCGCCATGTTCTAAACCACTGAGCTAAGCTGAGGGTTAAAGACAATTGTTCTTCAGTGTTTTCTTTGTATTTTTGTGGGCTTTTTCTTCTGATTTTTTTTTAATTCACTATTTTTGTAGTTTACAAGACCTAATAATAGAACTTCAGAAATACATCACAGTATCATATACCTCCTGATATACATGTTCTAGCATTGGTACCTCATCCAAAATATCCAAATAATAACACAGTGTCCTCAAATCTGGATCAGCTGGGAACTGCTAAGAATACAAATAAAATAAGTTTAATGCTATACCTAAAATGAGAAGTCTTCTATCAGAAATTTTCCTGCTATGTGAATACAATGATATATGTGTAAGTATAGGTAATGATTGTAGTTTCCAAGGCTGTGGCATTGGTGGAAATAAAAACCTAATAAGTAGCTAGTTTCAAGCAACTGAAGTCAAACAGGACTTTAACCAAAATGGAAAAAATCTTTCTAAATTGTAATGGAGATTAGAAATCTATAAAAAAATTCTTTGTTTTAACTTATACTGAAAAATAATTTTGAGGAGAATAAATACTAGACATGAAAACTGAGAGTCTAAAACACAACACAGTAAAGTTTACATTCTCCGGTTTCTAAATCAGTCATGTAAAAAGCTGGTCACTTGTTAGTTTTGGACATCCTGGGATTTTTTTGTTTTAATAAATGCATCTGCGGTAAATTTTCATTTTTGGAGTGCTGATCAGCCAGATCAAGTTTAATTCAGTGGAAGGAGGAGGTGCTCAGAACGACTGACGTTAGTTTTGGTGGACAATAAAATCTGTATTCAATGTTTTGGATGATTTAAATCTGAGTTTGGCAAATGCAGCTTCTTCCATGGAAAAACTTTTCCCTCATTTACTGACTTCAACATCCCCTGAGCTTTACCATTCTGTATCACAAATCTCATTCTGATTAATGCTCCTGGGTGGGTGGAAGGGTTCAATTTGTACTTCACACTAGCACCAATACTGCTGTTTGAACATGCTTTTGTCAACTTAATAGTTTTGTTTTCATAAACAGTTGGTTCCATAATACTACAATTGGTCCTGCTGAATTTGTCCATGTATATTCGGAATACTTCAGGCAGACTTAACACTGAAGTAAAGGAAAGCTGAAATAGCAGATTTTCTCAAATACGTCTTTTCTAACCTTAGGAAAAGTAATGTCTAAAAAATTATTTTAAAATTATTATACAGTCAATTTCTATCTTCTAATTTAACTTCAGAAATATAACTTTCAAAGAGGTATTTATTGTATGTACTCATTAATGTATGTAGAAGAGTTCTCAAAGACAACAAAAGGAATATATATGGTAAGTTAGTCTTTTGATATTGTCACAAATCCATCCGTGCCTGTTGTTCTGTTACAAACATGTGAGAATGTTTCAAGAAAAATGGCTGAAACTTATAAATTAAAGGTTCTTCAATATTGCATCTGGCTTTAACATCTAATTAACATTTTAAAGGCTACAGTTTAATTTAAATGAATGGCAGGCCTTTGACTGCACAAGACAGCTCATGAACATGATTACAACAAAGTAATTTCCCTTTGTCAGATACAGACTTTCAGTAATAGTGTTCTCTTAGCTTAATAAAGTTAAGCACCACTTACAATCGGCACTTCATTTTGCTTCTTTCTATTATATAGAATGGTGGTTGTTCAGTTCTTATAGCAGCCATCTGCGTAGGTGTTCATTTGTACTCTCCTGCTGTGTGGGTACTCTGTCTAATTCCCAAGCTTCTAGCTTTATAATAGTTTCACAAAATGCTGTTTGAATTTTTATAAGCCAGTTTTCATTATCATTAGTTGAATGTTCCAAAGCTTTATACTGCCCAATATGGTTCTATTTTCACTCATGTTTGTATGCATTGATAANAAAAAAAAAAAAGATATGTTTCAAAATCATTATATAATTTCATTTGAATGTTTGAATCCTTTCCAATGCAGTTGCAAAATTTGTGGAAGTTAAAGATATCCTAATGGGTAAAGCATAATCCAATAAATTGGAACGTTCTGACACTGGCTTGTCACTACCTAAGACCCCTTGTTGCTGTGAGTTCCTGTAGCTCAACCTCAGACAAAAGAGAAGGATGTGACGGAATGGTATTCTGTCATTTTTTTCCATATTACTTTGCCCTCCTCTCTCAAGTGAATTCAGGCATTATTACCCTTTTGCTTAGAGCCTGTTAGAGCATTTCACAATAGAAGGTTCCCCTTGTGTTCCTTGAACATGTTGTGTTCCCTTGGAGAGGGATATTTGGAAGAGCAATTAAGTATTGTTTCTTGCAGAAGAAAGCAAGACATCTACTGGTATACTATACTTATATGAGGCCCTCCTTCTCAGGATCCCACAATGTTTTAGAAGTATTCATTAAATTTCTAACGCCAACTGAAGCATGTACTTTCCATGTGCATATTATAGTTATGGTGTGGATGATTAAATAGAGTCCTGCAAAGGAAAAATCAGTTAGATATTACATTAATTTTTTTAATAAAAAAAACCAAGTGAGTGGCAGAAATGTAGTGCAGTTATCATGGTTTTTGATATTTCTTTATAGTTTAAAATTCATAGGCATTTGGAAGAGGGAATCATATTTTGCCTGAGTTATTTACTGTTGAGGGAATAGTTGTTTTAAAATGTATCACTGCTCAGTATAGCCTTTTAAAACCTTCTACCAGAAATACAAATTCAAGAAAAATCAGAATTAAATCACTGTTTTTCTCAATGGATATAGACTAGATATAGCCATCTACCTATTTACTTTTCCTGAACCATATTAATGGACTGATTGAAACATAAGCCAATTCTCACCTGGGATAAAAAGATATGTTCTTAAATATTCAGGAAATTATTTTTTATTTTGTTTTTCTTATAATTTAATGTATTGATTAAATATTCATGTAGTTTTTCTAGTCTAAAGTTTTGAAAAAAATATAAATATCTTGAAATTATTTTTTAAAAATGACAAAGCATTATACAATAAGCTCCTCAGAGCTTTGAAACAATAATCCAAATTCTTAAATGTCTTAACATTTGCCTACCGTATCTCAGCCAAACATTTAATATTTTGCAATGCAAGAAACTTGTACCTTCAGATTCACAATATCATCCCTAAAACTGAAGACAGCATTGCTAAGGGCATAGAAAAATTTCCCTTGTCATCTTAGAAGACTAGATAAAGCTGTGAAATCTTATGGAGTTTAAGCCTGAATCCCACAACTTAGCTGAGAAATTATTTTATCTGTCACTGTGCATCTGAAAAAGTAATGGAAACAGAAGAAATACAGTTGTCTGGATGAATTTGAATGGGAAAATACTCCATCTCTGCTTACTGACTCATTCTGTGATCATAACAAAAGTTGTGTTGAGCAGGAATTCTTATGTTCCTTGATGTTACATATCAATTACTGTTAGAGAATAGTGCTTAATTTTTTCCCACATTTTCAGACCAATAAAATTGTTTTGCTTTAAATCCATGGTAGAAATCCCAATCCAATTAGGTAAAGAAGACTTCTGGGTTTTTTCACTGCAGTTAAAATTTCACTTTATCTTCTTTATTTAAATACCTGAACATCAGGGAACCCTCATGTTTGCATCTGGCAATAGACACTATGTACTTTATTCTAAAGTAAGGTGTTCTGTTAAGACTGAATCTCCAATGATCTGCTTTTCATCAGGTACAAAGGATTGCAAGTAAGTCCCTGTAAGATTGTAAGTCACTGTAAGATATTTTTTTCTCTAGTTCTGGATTCAGTACATGCTCACTAATCTAAAAAACCCTGCATGAGCCTGAGCCTAATTAATTCAACGATCTGCAAACGCCATGAGTCTTATCATGGCAACAGCAACAGATGATGCTTCTTAAATTTACATCCTCTAGAGTGCACTTAATAGGATCAGAACAGTCACAGGGAAGAATACTCAGTTAAGGAATTTGTTTCTATCAGTAATCGAATTGAGTATGATTCTTTCCATTTGCAGACACCCGCAGTCAGAAAAAGAATATTTTCTTACTGAGCACTAGATTTGTCCTCAAATGTGTACAAAATACAAATGAGAAAAGACCTCAGCGAGGAGGAACCATAGTTTTACTGCTGTTATGACTGGGGTTTTGCACAAGACAATTTATGTAAATAGCTCCAGTAAGAATGATGGGAATTTTGAAAATACTTGTGGAAAACACATATTACAGAAATCTGAGTTCCTCGAGAAAAACCCAGGGGTCTTTGTGAGATATTTTATGATTCAATTGAATTTTTATTTCAGTCCTTCTAATTAATTCTTAAGGTTTAGTACACAATAAGAAAACAAGCCACGCTTTTTATTTATTTTTTTTTCACTGTTAGCTGAAAAAGACTAGGACTGCATCCAAATTTTTAAAGTACCAATGAACCAAATATACTTTTTTATCTTAGAATCAGCTCACAAAAAGTGCAGATGGCACCACCAATAAATGACTGTCATGGACCAAGATCTTTTCTATGCAAATGACTAATGCATCACTACAATTCTGTCAGAGCTACAGAAAGAGGCTGCCAAAAAAAAATCATATCATAATCAGTGAGTGTTCCTGATTGTTCACTGTTTGTAGCACATATGGATCCTCTGAAATACAGAACACCTACCTAAAAGAAATACTCAAATCATTATGCATCATGAACTTTTGCATGTGTTTAGAATGTTTTAAGGAAACTATTTGGTCTACAATAAACAGACATATTTTCCCAGTGTCAATACAGCAATAGCTGTGTTAAAAAAAAGAAACAACAACAGCAAAAAACCCCCACACAAAAACAACAACAACAAAAAAAACCCAACAAAAACACAACCCAAAAAAAACAAACACAAAACACATTAGAATATATGCCTTAATTTACAAAGCAATAATCATAACACAGTTGGAAACTGAGCTGTCTCAAGCCTTTCTCATAGGTACCTTGAAATGTATCTATACTGTGAAAACTAGATATGTAGTAAATATTTGAGGAACAGGAAGGGAGAAGGATATAATAATTCTATTAATAAAACTTTTTATTTTATTGATCATAGAACATAGTTGATTTCTAACAATCTGCTGTCCAGTGTGAGAGATGACTAGACACCAGTGTCTATATGACAATTAAAAATATATAATTTTGCAAGAACCCCGAATGTTTAATAGAAACTCAAAGGAAAAAAAAATCACAGAATATTCGAAAGGTGGTGAGAATTAAATAAGAGAAAATCTAGTTCTGCTGAAAACCAGTTGCAAATTTGGAAGAAGAGCCTCAATGTGAAGATCAGATAAAATTAATTATTCCTTGAACAGTCCTTTAAAATGGAAATGCATCCTTAAATCAATTTTTTTTCTATGAGTGCCTGTAGCACTGTGAGAAGAGCTTGACATTGTTCCTTTCAAACCAACACAGTTATAAAATAGATGGATTTTACCGGGGAATGAGCTTAGAGATGCTCTCTCAACATTAAAACTGTATAACAAAGATTATACACCAGAAAAAAATTTAGGCAAAAAAAAGAGGTATTTGCCTTTTACAGAAGCCAAAAAAACCCCCCACAGGACTTATGAGGGAAGCATCTACAGCTGGGAGAATTTGCATGTCTCAATAGTTCGAATAATTTTATTGTACCTTAGGAGTCTTCTGTAACAAAGGCCATTTCCCTATTAATCATGTTATAGTTTGAGTCATCTGAAGATATCTGTCAATCAAGATTTTGTAGTCAGTCAGGCCTGCTAGATGGAAGAGATTTTAAAGCTGGATTAGTCCCCTACCATCATTTTGCTTGACGTGGTCTACTTAGAACATACCCTCAAAAAAATTATCCCAACTTTCTTTAAAAATTTGAAATTATGAAGAATTTATTTGCTCCAGTCATGTTTCCATGTTCAGTGTGTGATTTACAGTCCTGTATGACTAATGTTTAGTTTTTCATTTTTTATACACTGAGCCGTGGTAGATTTTGTTTTGTTAGAGTAAGAAGTCATGTATGGTTATTGGTTTGGGTTTTTTCATTTTACA
>VWZF01004899.1:1409906-1441911 GCA_013396755.1 Sclerurus mexicanus | reverse complement strand
TCTTACACCACTCTTTTTTTTTATTTCACAGATGTACACTTTCATGATGAATTCCCTTCAGTTGTAAACATTAAAAGAGTGTAGACATTTAATTCCATAGCTGTATTCCTGAAATTCTGGTAAAAATCTCATGTAGTAAAGGAATTTGTATTTCAAAGATGCTGCAATCTGACCATGAATTTCCTTTGTACTTGCAGCTCCATTTCATAAATTGCAGCCTGCACCATATATAATAAGATCAATGAGCTTGTTACTTATGCATCTGCTTGGAGAGATTTGAACCTCAAACACATCTAAAGCTGACACACTGGATTGGAATTCACGCAAGTTTCACTGGTGCTACCCTTTAACCAAGTGGCTGTAGACCTGACTACAGAAGTGGAGCACCTGAGCTTACTTTCCCTCTATTTTCTGATCCATCCTTCTGGTATGAAAAACTGCCATCTTAGTAAGTATAATTAAATGAAAACTGACATCACTGAGAGTATTTACATTTGTATCAAAAGATTCTGAGCAAGTCACTGCATAAAGAGCCACTTTAGATCACATTTCAACATGATCAACAATTAAGCCTACCTTTTATTTATTAAGAATTTCTGTCGGTAAAATAGCAGCATACTGAAGTTTTAGGGATGTACTTTGGCAGTTCTAAAGTCTGGAAAATCCCCTGGCATTATTGATCCACTGGAAATATAAAAACCACAATTCAAATAGAACCATTACAAATTTATTGTTGCTTTGTGGGTATTTTAACACAACATGTAGTTACAGAAAAAACATATATGAATTAAAATACAAAAGACCCATGTTTTCATTACTAACAAAATGAATGAACTTTTGTTTACAACGTTGTGCTTTGTATGTAACTTTACTTGGCAACAGAAGCAATATTTACAGTAAAGTCTATCACCGCTTATTAATTTTATACAGTTTGCTACTTCGAAAAATGGGAAGGTAAAAGAAGCTGAAACTTAAAAAAATAAAACAATAAAAATGATGCAACAATTTATTTATTCCATTTAAATGATAAAGCATTTTAAACCATTTAATGAAGCAGTGTAAAATATATTGATCTCATCGATCTTAATTATCATAAGCCTTTATGAAGCCTTTAATGAAGCCTCACGGGAACTATTTTCCACTTTTTTACTTAAAAATTGCTAAAAAAATCTAACCCACATTTTCTATTTAATTTGTATAAAAGCAGAAGACTAAGCAATTCATTTGTCATATACATATTTTTACATTCTTGATTATGAAATATCCTTCTTATTAAGAAATCTCTTTTGGATGGATTTAAAATTTTTTATAGAGATATATTCTGACTTGCTTTTAAATGTATAGCAGGGAAATATTTTTTCCAAATGTTATTTATTAGATTTCAAGCATTGCACTGACAATTTAATTTTCCTTGAAGTAAATAAATAAGCAACTTAATAGACTAAAATTTACTGAAATGAGTTTTAAAACAGCTGACTGTATTTTCTCATAATTAACTATGGAATTTAAATGTAGCAGTGAATTTTCAAAGGAAAAATGTTAAGGTGCAGTTCTGAGATGTCTTCTATGTAAAAGTTGAAACAATTCCATTTCAAGAAGTTACTCCTACTTTTTTATTAAAGAATTAACAGTTTATCTGACACTGAGTGGTCACAAAGTATCCACTGGACAAAAACTGTAAAATCAGATGTGCAAAATAAAGAAGGTTGCAGGGGAGGCCCAAATCATTCAGTCCATCACTTTCACTTTAAGGTGAAATCCACTCAGGCTTGACAGGGAATAACCAACCTTATAACACAGCAGGATTTTCTTTTTTTTTACAAGCTTCCCAAGGCTCCATTTTGCCAGAAGGCCATTCGGGTCATGTGTGAAGATAAACGTTTAGTTGTTGATGAAAGGACTGCAGGTTCTTGCAGCTGGAGTAGAGGTGGCAAAAGAAGAAGAATGGTTAGCCACTTTGAAGGAGCTGTTTGGACAGACTGGTATATCCAGATCCTGTGCAAAGATCTTAAGTTTAAAAATGCCATCATTTTGTCCTGCCCTGGAGAATAGATACCTATAACCATTATTGGGAAGCTTCATGGTATTTCTTCATGTTTTGCATATTAAATCTCCCCATTTTTATTTTCCTATTTAAAAAAACAATACTGTAAATTCTACTTTTGATATCAACACCGGCATCCATACCAATAGAAAAGATACCAAGATCTTATCCCTAAGCTAAACATTCAGAGTTTACAAGGGCATCTGTTTTATGGACCCCACTAGAGATATAAATTTTCTTTGAGAAAGAGGACCTTAATAAACAATTTTATTAATGAAGTGCAAGCTGGAATAGAAATCAACTTTTCTTTTTCCTATGGCTACATGTTGTCTTCAGTACTGACAACAGAGAAAAAACAGTAAAGACTTACATTACATAATACGCAGTGTTAACTGAGAACAGAAGCAAGTTTTCATTTTCCTCTCATTTACTGTTTTGCTATTATTTTAGTTTAGTTAGTCTTCTATAACTACTCTTGTACCAGTGCACCAAATAATCAAATACTTCTTTAATTTAGTAAATAATAACTTTAAAAATCTCATATGAGACTTTATAAATCTCTCACTTCTTACTAAAAATATTTCTGAAGATCTAAGAGAAATAAAAGCACATTTGAACTAATAATTAAAACTAATCTTTAATCTTTATAGTGATTCTTCCCAAGCTAAAACTGGTCTGGATCTACTGGTTGATAAGTTTTATTCTTTTTAGATTCTTAGTAACATATAATGCAACCAAAGTATAGTGTTGTAACTGGATATGGTATTTCTTTTGTCTATATGCAAAGATACACAATTTAATTGTATAAATTAAAAATAATCTTAAATATATTTATTAAATTTCTTACTTTTTATATTATTGCTCTTAGAAAAACAATTAACTTTTACTTTAGATTTGAGTGAAGTTAGTGTTTTTATAGAAATTTGGAAATTGTTAAATGCAAAAATTATGAAGTTCAAATGTATCACTTTAAAAATAATATTAGCTGTGTTGGATAAATAAGGAAAGCATTCCAGAAAGCATAATTCTGTGTAAACAAACAGTCTCCTAGTAGAAGCAAACTAAGCAAAATAGTTCCCTGGTAGTCTGCTATCATAGGCAACTGCTTACTTCTTGCCTTGAGAACTGTCTGAGCTGGTTTATTTAACAAAATAAGAATTATTTATGGATAATAAAATTTATTGATGGGATTTTAAAAACTATTTTAAAATACATAGATCTGAGCCTTTCATAAATAATTTCTTTACTTCTCAGTTTCTCATCCTGAGTGACTCCATCATTCCAATTTGTAGTCACAGAAGACTGCTTGTTGTTTCAATAAACTATAGGCTCATGTACCTCTTCTGTTTTTTACCATCCTATAGTTTCTTTTTAAAAAAATGTTGGCAGCTAATTTATGCCTAATTTAATAGTATTTTTAAAATCATTTTCATATATGTAATCTTGGGCTACAGATTTTGTGGCTGTGCAAATGACTAACTATAGAACAATAATACTAAAGTTGTTACCAACAGGTCTTGTTCTACAATGAGGGTCTGCATGCTTATAAAGTCAGGTTGTTAACAGTTTTTATATTGTTTGAATACTGTATAAGAATTGTTTTACATTCAAAATTCTCACCCATGTGCTGAGCTGCATATTTCTCTGAGATACTCAATAGTCCCTTGATGTGTTTTAAATCATAATGGCATTTAAGAAAGCTGAGACATTACAACTATTAATGGATTAAAATAAATCTTTTGTCTCAGTCAAGAAGTTAAGCATAGACAGCATGTGCCAGAATAGAATATCTCATCATTTTTACTTTGCCCTTTTTGCCAATCGGTGAAAGCATGTGCATTTAGAGCTCAACTCATGAAATCCATATCATTTGTGTGTTTGATAGGCTCTGGGGATTCTCCAATAACATGTACAGAGGGGTTGAGGACAGAAACTAAGGAGAAATCTTAAATTTCATAGATTTAAGTGCAATACTTTGCTTTGCAAGTGACTATTGAAGTTTCAGTTGATTTTCTTTTAATGCATATGGAGAATATCTTAATAGTCTTGTTTTCATTCAAAAATTAGCAACAGTTGAATACCCTCAATCTCTATAAACCAGTTTTTACTGTGAAAAAAAATTGTCATTATCAAAAAGACTAACTAATGCTTAGAAACTTAATTTCCAAACAAGTGTCCCTAGCTAGCCTAACAATATCTCTCTGAACATTTCAAAGAATGAAGTCTGCTTCCCAAGAAGCAGAACCTTGTGATTTTGGTGACTTAATGTTTTAAAAGGTTTTTTGTTTGATTGACCACAATTCTCTATGTCTCCTTCTGATTTCTATTGCTATTTACACATGCATACTTACCTGTGTTTTCATTTCTGTTATCTCTGTGCGGAAGCTGAAGTGAAGTTACTTAGGAACATGAAACCTATTGTAATTTTTGAAAGATAGAATAGATCAGTTGTATGGTCTCAGAAAAGTTCCCCTGTCCTTATTGCACTAAAGGTCAGGACTGTTCCCATCTCAGTAGAAAGACAACTGAGCTACCATGTTTCTAACAATGACAATTACTCTGCGTCTCTCAGGTAAACTGTAGACCTGAGGTGTAAGTTAAAAGGAGACAGAAGTCCCTCCAAGTGTGTCTAGCTCACTGAAAACTGCATTGTTACACCTATAAGTATTTGCTCAGGTTAAAAGTGGTTTTTTTGCAATGCAGGGGATTATTTGGATCATATTCATAAACATGCTTAGATATCTTTATGAGAAAGACTTTTAGTTCAAATATAATGATTCATAGAAGTCAGCTAGTATGTACATTAAAGTTCAGAGAAGAGGACCGTGGTGGCCCCTTCCTGCTTTGTATTTCCTCTAACAGAATCAAATTACTCTAACTTAATTTATCATTTTGCAAAGTTATGTTTCACCTGAAAATTTTATTGAGGTGCTGTATTATTTAAATATCTTTGATGAAAAGCTTTTGGACTTGTTCCAGCCTTCAGGGAAGCCCACAAGAAATGCTCCATTTGGCAATTATTTTTCTTTGACATCCATTTTTTTTTTGAATCTGTCAGTTGGCCGGTTCGTTAATGTCTAACCAAAACTGGAGCCTCTTACATTTATACAATTACTGCTAACAATGAAACTTGAAATCTCATAAAAAAATGAAATTACTTTTATCTGAAAAGGCATATTTTCTGTAGACTCATGCTGACTGGAATTATTAAACCTTAATTCTTTGACAACTGAATTTGCTATCAGCTTTTTTGCAAGCTCTCTTTTATTAAAATGTTAGTGGCCTATTATAGTCTGGGTTGCTTCATTTCTCCTTCTTTCCATGCTGTGTTATATTCCTACACTTCCTGAATATCCATTCTGTCAAAAGTAAGCTTTAGTAAGAGGCTATGTGCTCAGATGATGGAAATAATTTCTATATGCTTTCCCTTGAAGTTCTTTGTTTGTATGAATATCTAGCACAGAAGACAAGTAATATTCCATTATTGCTTTATGAAATAAAAACTAGTCACTTAGTTTCTTTCCCCCAAAGTAGATATATTAGTTTAAATATTTTCTGTGGTTTCACTATTTTAATTAGCAACATCTGTAGTATGTTTGCAGCATTACTACAGTTTATTTTGCTACTAGTATTCATTTAATCCTCTATTGAAGGAAGTCATATTGGGTATGAACTCTTGCATGATGATTGACTCCTTTTTTCACCTCTGAACATACAATTTGTTAACTACATTTGTTTCCATTTATTTTCCATTTGCTTTCTTATTGATAATTCATATATAAGTATTGATTTTTCAGCAAACATAATGAATATCAGCCAAAGTTATTTTCATTCTTGATTATGGAACCACACTTTTTTTGCCATCAAGAATTCCTTCCTAAACTTTTCCAAGTTACTTTCATATATTTCTATATATTTCTATACTTTGCCTTCACATCAGCCTCCCTTATAATTTATCCCAGCTTTGTGGAATAAGGCTGAATACTTATATATGTTATTAATTGAGACAGTGGATGGTGCCTAATAAAAAGCGACATCTTTATGGACCTTTTTCTAAGCCATCTGGACATCTGTGTTTATAGCTCTTCAGTAATGCACACTCTCCCTCCTCTCTTGGTAATCCAAATTCAACCAAATCCATTTTCTTTACTATTACCCAAATTCACAACATAGGAGTGCTTTATGACTATGTTTGATAGAGAATAAGTTAAAATAATCTGCCAGAAAAAAAAGTTACAGTCCTGTATAAACAGACTTAGTCCTTTCATTCACAATTTGGTGTAAGATGGTCCATGAACTAGAGAATAGGCAAATCTTTAGCAAACATCTGCAGTCTGTTTTTGAAAATCATGACAGAAATGTTTTAACTACTGTCTATGCAGTGTGTAAGTAAAAAGAAAAGTGTGATGACCATGGATTTTGCATGTAAGCTTTTCAATATTCTGTGACTAAAATTTTGGAATAGTTAATAATACTGATAGTAATTAGTACAATCAAGAAGATTACTTCTTTGGTTTAAAATTCCTTTGATATTCAGTAGCAAGAAGCACCTCAATTAACAGTGGTGGTCTTAATCACTACCATTTCTTATGGAAGGTGTGAATACATAAGTTATTTACATTGAAAATAGAGACAATTTAATGTGTTTCAGTTTGGAAATTTCCTTCTGCTACCACAGGCTGGAAATCGCTGTGGTAACATGTAATTCCCTACCACAGATTTGAGCTTCTTGTGCTTGAGGCTGATATGGTGGAATATTTTGAATTTGTTGCTACAAAAGACTGTAGTTAGTACTTGTATGTTTCCCTCCTCTTTTGTTCATTAAGCTGAGTACACCTCTAACATGGCTTAGTATGCACATAATTGTTTGGAAATAAATGAGACCATACTACTCTATCTGTAACAACTGTGGGTCTGATTTTTCACTGCTTTAAGTTTAAATAATCCACTATTGAAGGATAACATGTACAAAATGCAACAAATGAGAATGGTAGCCTTTTGTATACATTCTGTACAGATATAATAACTCCACAAGCAGCAAGGCAGGAAATAATCAGACCCCTTTATTTTTATGAGATTTTTTACTTTTAAAAGAGTTAAAATCAGGCTGGCTTCCCAACTGATTGCAATTTTTGGCACAGTCATAGAATCACAGAATGTTAAGGTGTTGGAATGGACCTTGAAGATCATCTAGTCCCAATCCCCACTGCCGTGGGGAAGGAACACCCAATAAGTTGCCTAAAGCAGAAAACACTAATCTTTATAAGAGAAAGCAGTGCTTAAAACATGTAAGCAAATAAAGTGCATAGTATCATGAGAGTTCAAGTTATGTTTTAAAAAAACCAACACTGTATTTATGTAGGGCTTCTTATCCTTATCAGACTTATTTGGGTTCAAAGTGTGTCTTTAATGGAGAACACTAGGACATGAAGAGTTTAAGTGTTTCATTCATTGTTATACAAGGTCCAGCAAGAGTGGGCTTGTAGCTTATGTCCATGAGAAGCATTGAAGACAGTGAGATAATTTCTCAGCATGTCATTCTGTCTGATGCAATTTTTAGTTTAAAGGTAACCAATCAGAAAGACTTTCACATATATCCACAAGTTTTGATCTACTGCAGTGAACAGTGAAGAAAAAAAAAATTATCCTAGAGCTTTTCTTCTGCACTTAAAACCAGGTTGAATTAAAATAACTGGAAAAATGCAATTTGTTTTGGCAACATCATGGCAAGACAACCTAAACCATCCAGGTCAAAGAAGTAAAACTGGATACCCTTACTGATGAATTTAGTATTAGTATTTAATTTCCATCATCCATATCCATTCCATCCTTTCATTAATTGAGAAATTAAAAAATCTGGTGTTAATTCAAATGGGGAGAGAATATTAGTTTTATTTTTAAGTTCAATTACTTGTGATCTCAGTTTAATATTCTATCTTCTCATCAGCAACAAGTAAATGCTGCCATTGACCACACACAGAAGGAAGCCCTCCTTGACAAGAGGAAGTAAAACAAGAAGAGAAATTTTTCTTTCAGTATAGCAAAGACACAGATTTAGTTGGTAACCTCATTGCTATTTCTCAAAAAGTCCATTGTTAGAGTACTGTGTGTGAGGAAAAAATAGTTTACAGCAATATTTACTACATTATCACACATTTTATCATAACCAAGTATAACTGCAGTAATATATTTCCAGTTCATACAACATATTAGGTAAAACCTACATACAGTGTATGAAGAGAAGTACATTAGAGAGAATGTTAAATTAGAGAGAATGCTAAATTATATCTATATTGTGACTAGAAGAGCCTTATCTGTAGTAAATATGTCTTACAAGCTCACAAATATATATTTTTTGAAAAAGATGAAGCAATCTAAAATGTAGAAACAACATATTGGACAAGATTATAAAGGGAAATAATTGTGCACAACTATAAGATGCAAAAATAAGATAAGAAAAATGTTTTGTTACTTCAAATTCAAATTATTGCCTTGACAAATTCATAAGAAAAGATAATATTTATCCTTATTACTAAAGAACTGAGTTATCTGATTTTATTTGTTCTTCACATTAGATTATTTAGATTTCTTTTATCATTTCTCAATTAAACACTGTAAACTCAGAAAACACTAAACTAATATTCTTTATGTAGTGTTGCACATGTCATAAGACAATATCATTTTAGTATGTCAGAGATGTTTGCACCATTTGGAGCACATCTATCATCAAAATTCAATTAAATAGTGCCTTTCTATCTTCAGCTAAAACAAACTGTTTACTTATGTTTGCTCAGTGTTTACTTCACAAGAGGTAAAAGACTCAAATACAACGGAAAAATAGATGCCTTGGCATAGAGCAGGGGTCAAAAAATTTAACCCAAGGAAGAAGGTCTAATCTTTTGGCTGCAAGAGAAGACTTTTTTTTCCTTTGCCAAGTAAAAGGCAGCATTACAATGTTATTCATACCTCACGTGGTGTCCTAACAATTCCTCTATTCAAGCTGAAAGGGTTATATTCCCTTTGTTGCAAAGTATTAAATTTGTCCCTTGAGATTAGTGTGTAGGCAGTTTTAAAGGATGAAACAGGATTAGATAAGGTTTCTTACCAAGAAAGAGTTCTGAAACTGTGCTGCAAAAACCTCTTGTGTTACATGTGCTGAAAAAAATCTTTTGTTTTAACACTTTGAAATTGAAGTCAAATTTTTGAAATTATTAGTTGACAAAAGTTTTCTTTACGGGTTTTATGAAAGGCAAATAAAGTACACACATGGGGAAATGACACTTGCTTTAACTGTACTTGATCTTTTTTCTGTGAAATTTACCCGCCATTTGTAATTTTAAATATACTCCAAAAACTTGATATAAAAAATTATAACAAGTCTACTTATTTTCTAAAATACGAAGTACATCTCTGCATTTCTTACTGTGATTTAGAGAAAAAAAAATTATACTTTTATAGCTTATGATCGAGCCCAACTATTTTAGTCTAAAAGGCTTCAAAACCCAAATGTCAAGGATGGACCTAAAAAAAGACAGTAGTTTAGCTGTACTCCACTCGCTTGTATATAGTTAATACCATTGTGTGCCACATGAAGACTTTCATGAATTTGATTACTGCATATTCAGTGAGTACAGTTTAAACATTTTTACCTCTCTTTAAAAATCTAATTTTGAGGGATGAAACCATTCTTAATTAGTATCAAGTGGATTCTTAACATATGTATATCGAACAGTAGGACAGGTTAAAAGGACTGTATTTTGCTTTTACCTAGTGCATCGATAAGCAAAGACAGCTCCTTTTCTTTATCCTCAAAATTTCTACAAGCCATGTGGACTTTGACCCCAACCGTGTCCTGGGGGGCATCAGGCAAAGCATCACTAGCTGGTCAAGGGAAGAGATTGTCCCGCTCTGCTCTGCACTGGTGTGGCCTCACCTCAAAAATTGTGTGCAGTTTTTGACATATGTATCCAAATACAAGAAACATATTAAGTTCTTAGCGTTCAAAAGAGGGAACAAGGATGGTGAAGGGCCTTGAGAGGAAGCTGTATGAGGAGAGGCTGAGGGTACTTGGTCTGTTCAGCCTGAAGAAGAGGAGACTGAGGGGAGACCTCAATGCAGTCTATAACTTCCTCATGAGGGGAAAAGGAGGGGAAGGCACTGATCCTTTCTCTCTGGAGACCAGCGATAGGACCAGAAGGAGTGGCCTGAAGTTGTGTGAGGGGAGGTTTAGGTTTGGATATTAGAAAAAGGTTCTTCACCCAGAGGGTGATTGAGTGCTGGAACAGGGTCACCAGGGAAGTGACCACAGCACCAAGCCTGACAGAGTTCAAGAAGCATTTGGACAATACTCTCAGGCACATGGCGTGACTCTTGGGGCTGTTCTGTGCAGGGCTAAGAGACTAGATGATACTTTTCGGTCCCTTCCAGCTCTACCTCTCCTGTGATTCTGTGATTCCTCAAATCCCTGTTCTTGGTTAGCTTTTTTACAAGAAGACTAGAAAAACTCACTTGGTAGCCATCAATGTTTTTCATCTAGTCCTTACAAAAAGCTGCTGAAGAATGATAAAGTGAAGCACATCTCACTATGCATGTAATAACCTTGCTGGCTTGTGACTGTAGTTGCATGACTATGGAATCCCCATCCTTCCTGGGTTTTCCCACTGTACAGCTCTTTGCCATTCATATAGTCTACTACATTCATCCTCAATATGATATTTGAATTCAGAGAGGCTACGAAAAAGTCTCAAGACTATTCTCAGTGAACTCTTCAGAGTTCACTTGAAGAGTTAATGGCAAGAAGCAATTCCTCTTTCTTCTATACCATGAACTGTAGTGCATAATTTCTGAATCTGAATGCTTGGCATGTCCAAATCAATTTTTACAGCTTTATGGGCAACATTGCTCAAAAAAAATAAAAAATTGTTGATATGTATAGGATGTCAAAGAACTAGTCTGACATACGATATGACCATTTAATCTGTTCCTTTTCCTCTTTCAAATTATAATTAAAAAACTAAGTTCAGTAGATTGACCAAAAAAATAAAAAAAAAAGAACAATATCACCTGCAATTAGATTTTTCTGCACCTACACAAGAGAAGATGCTATATTGCAGCCAGCTAGGTCTGCTGTTAAAATATATTCTTCACAATATGTACCAAATAAAAGCTAAACTATAAATATTAATGAAGATTGGAGAGGAAAAGAAAAGATGTTCTGTTACTTAGTGTTCCATGCATTCAACAAAATCAGCATACTTTAAAAGGAATTAGATGACTTGCCCCTTTTTCCTCTAAATTAGACACAGCAAGATGTGATTCTTCCCACACAAGGCTACTGGATCATAAAAATGTACATCATTAATGAAGTTAAGTGGCACTAGGTTTGTAATTTTCAAGGCACAGACAGAAAAGGTACACTCTTATAATTCATGGACCATTATAATAGATATATTACCTTAATGTAAGGCTCCAAAATGACTATCTTCATTTTCTGCTGCTGGAAGAAAGCTTATTTTAAGGGGAAAAAAAAAAAAGTCACCTAAGGATGTTTCCAAGTATATAACTCTGGTACTTTGCCTATCCATGAGAGGACATAACATCATTAAAAGGGAATGGCCAATGTGTTCAAAAGCATTGTATGGCCATATGTCATGTGTAAAGGACTGGTATCTTATTAAACTGATATTTTAACATCATAGTCTCTATGCATTTCAGCTGACCCCCGCAGGCATGAGTCAGAAGACTTCTGAGCCTAAGTGCAGCCCATCTAGTTTTGTGGAATTTTTGAGGTATGGTGTAAAACATATTACGAGGTTCATTGCAAAGTATTTTTTCACAATGTATTTCCTCAGAACATTTAGCCAAAAAGTGAAAAAACAGCAGTGGCAGGAACTGTGGGAAAAGTGGCAGCTGTATTGAAGACTCAGGCCCAAACTCACATGGTCTGCATCATTTGTAGTATGATGACCAGTAAATATACTCTTCTGGCCCTGGCAGTGTTTGGATTTCAAGGTGAATGAGTCCCTCAGACTAATTTTCTTTCTATCCTCTGGGAGTTTTAATTATAGCCACAGGAGTATTTTTTGATGCCCCATCTCAGCTCTCCAAAACGAGGCAGGAAATTGTGTATTATTAGGAGAAAAATGCCCCAAATACATTCTTCTTCTCATTGCAAATGATCATAGAACAAAACAAAGTTAGTTGATATTCACGCTATAAATGTCTGTGCTACTGTCATACAGTGCAGTATGTGAACAAAATAATAAAAGATGATCTGTCAACAAGCTGCTCTCTTAAGTTGGTAATTATTTTGAATGACATCGTATCACATCTAAAATAAATTTAAACAGTATCAGCAAAGTACAAATACAACAATATCACACAGCTAAGACGAACAGCAATAGCTCTCATTCTAGTCAGTACTTTTTGTAATATTTAGTTATTGTTTGGAAGAAAACCACTACACCCAACAGTTTCCACATTAAATATAGGCAAATAGTTTAAATTAAACATATGATATTCCATCATTTTACACAGGAAGTCATATTTATATATTTAGGCATTTAATTTCTTGAATTACAGGACACAATGGAAGTAAAGATATTCCTATATTTTCAAGTTCTCTTTTGATTGGTAAGGGACAGTGGAAGCCCATCTGTTTTGCAGCAAAGAAAGCCCCAAACCATCTGTGTAGAACCACATGCCAGCTAAAACACAGAGATATGCACAGTTTTTTGTTATGAAAAATTTTGCAGTATTTTTTTCCTGTATTAGTGTGAATAAATTAGCAACAACTAAATTAAAGAAATCTTCTGAGAACATACTAACTTCCTAGTGAACACTGGAAAATGCATCCATTTAGAATTGGCAGAATTTGTTCTTTGACTATTTATTATTAAGACACGTAGATCTCTGTGTGTTTAATAGCAGTATTTTTATTAGCATCATAATTGAAGTTAATTTACCCATGAGATGTTCAGATGAAAACCTACATAAATGCAACCATGCTTATATATTGGCCTAATAATAGCATTTAATAACTTGGGAATATATGTTTCTTTTCTATCTTAAAAAAAAAAAAAGCCAGAAGAGGGTAAACTCACCCAACTCACCCATAAATGAGAGTAGCTTTGCCTAACATGCAGGTTTATGCCATCTATCATTTAAATGGGTTTAAAAAGGAAATTGCTATGTGGAGAATAGTCCCTGAAATGGATACCAAGTGAGAATTGTGGGCAAGTCCCCCACTTGCCCTCATATGAGCACTGTGTTCTGTGTCGAGCAGAGGTAGCACTGTGAGCTCTGTTGACAGTCCAACACTTTCTTGACATTAGAGCAGCCTTAGCCAAGTGGACAGCAGTGGTCCTGAGAACTTCTGAAAGCCCATGAAGGAACTGAAGAAAACCAAACAAAATGCACAAATAAACAGCCTTACATTGTTTCTGGATGTATTAGTGGTCACACGCTGGCAAAATAGCAGCCAGTTCTCAGTTGTTTTCAGAGCCCAAATGAAACATTTTTAAAATATAAAAATAAAATTATGATTTTGCAAAATGGTTGGGCTGTTTCTATACAAATGTTCACTTTCCAGTTCTGAACACTGGGGAAATAAAAGATGGTCCCTGGATTTTATCCAGAACATCATCTAACGGAAGACATTTGAGCTATTCTAGTCTAGAACAGACAATTTGATCAGCACAAAGCTTTCACAAGCATATTTTGGAGGAAGATGCATAATGCAAAGAGCAGGCATTTTCTAATTAAAAAGGCCATCACGTCCTTTTCCTTGCATTCTTGATAGCAGACCAGACCTCAAAAGCTTCTAGCAAAGCTTCTAGTTTTTGTTAAAACATTCAAATTTTCATTTAGATTTAAACCTTCAAAATTGGACAGTATGAGGACCAAGTACAAGGCTCAACAGTTAATGTTTTCCATCTTTCTAGAAGTCTTGTTTGATTCTTTTTCTTTTTTTAATTCATTCTCTGTATGGACTGGGGATGATCAGCTTTTGTCGAAGAAACTACTTATTCAGAAACCATTTCAGAATTTAATTTAGAAGACATATGACAGGAATAAGAATTTGTCTCTGCATGTGTGGTTTAGACCACTCCTGTGAAAGCAAGGCATCATTTCCAGTAATAGAAAGTCTATTATTTATGGTTTTCATGGTTACCATGTCACAATCCCAGTTCCTTTTAGTAAAGAACCAAGTATTATTTGTTATGTTTTTATTTCTCTACCTATGGAGAAACTGATGCTGTCAATATTTATCTTTTTGTCTTAGAATGATAATGCCTGAATCCTGATTCTGCTTTACTCTAGCAGTTGTTACATGCTTAGTTAAGTATTCATGATAATGGGATATGTGTAATAATATTATATGTTGGAAAGAAGAGAAATTACTGCTGGTCTATGAAACTAGGATACAGCAAGCCACCATTTTCTAATGGAGAACACTGTGGCATGGAATTTGTTCTGATGTATCTGGGGGTGTAATTCCTCATAAATATTAAGCTCAGATGACTTGGTCAGATACTTTAGTGGAGATTCTTATGATTTAAAAAAATCATAAAGATCCATTTTCTTATAGGCCATACTGTAGTTTGTTTCTAGTCACAATTAGATAATTGCCAAAACTGTACAGTTTGCCTACAGTTGCCTTTTGCATCACGTGCAGTTGGGTAAGCAAGCAGCACACGACAAAAGCATATAGTTCATGTTTGATAGCTGATATGCGTTCCCACGCTTTATCAAAGCCTAGAGATTTAAAGAGATTATGCACCAATTCTCTAATGGTCTGCTTGAAGATCATTTAACTTTTACACAACATTAGTACATTATTTCGGTGATCACTGGCACAGGGTTTGGATTTGGTTCTCAGTGGTATGCAGATCTGTGTTTCAATATGAAATGTAGTCCTGGAGATTTAAATACCGAATTAGATTTTATCTAATTTTTTTTTATTGCATTAACTTAGAAGTTAAAAGTCCTATTGGAATGTTATTTTGCTTCAGGGTAAGGATTCATTCAGATTGATAAAAGTAACAAACTTACTTTGCACAACAACAAATCTCAGCAAAAAGAAAAAAAGATCCTCAAACCTTCAGTCTGTAGACATAGTTCAAAGATGCTTCAATAACAAATGAAAGTTTATGACTGGGATTTTAATAATTTATTTGTTTTCTCCACTGGCCTGTGAAAACTCATCCCAGATTACATTACCTTTGCATTGAAAATGTCCATCAAGTTTTCTAATGTATTTTTGCTGTAGTGCTGCAAACACTGTCATATATGGAATTAATTTATTTCAATGATAAAAGACATAGACTCTTAATATAATTTTAAGCCTCAAGTAATCATTTTGTGTCAGTGTAAACTAAAGGAAATGTAGACACAAATAATGGTAGCTATGAACATACATCTAGGGCAAAAGCCAATCCAATGGCTCCTGCATCCAATAACATGAATTTGCAGAGCTGAGTCCCTAGACAGACACAAAGTATATAATTTTTTGCCAATTTCTTGCTGTTCTATTCCAAGTGTATTGTCCATGGATTGGAAGACCACCAAATGAACCTTCGTATTTGCAGTTCTTCATAAAGATATATCAGACCAATTCTAACAAGACAAACTAAACTGATTTTAGAAAAGTGATTTCTTTCAACCAAGAGCTAGAGCATTGTATTCATGGCTAACACTTTTCATTATGTTATACAAGATAACTTTGTGTTCCTATAATTATTTTTACATTCATTATTTTAGAGTGTGTAGAATTTCCCCCTCTTGCTAAATAATGAATGACCTGTTTTGAACTATACAAGAGTTTTGAAAGGAGAAACTATTCACACATGAAGGAGTATAGAAAAGCTGTGATTTTCTGCTTGACTTAAAATCAGTTTATGATTCAGTTATAAGAAGGTTAATCAATCTGAACTAAAATGAAAAAGAATACACATAGAAACGCAAAAAGAGATCATTATTGTTTCAGAATAATATATTTGTATGCACACAAACTGATGAGATGTTTTCTGTTTATTCCTGTCATGAAACCTCTAGTAGTTTTATATTTATCATCTTTGGTTACCAATAACTGAGGAATACTGCTTTCAAACGAGACCCAGTTTTGCAATATGGCAACTCTTAAGACATTCTTACATAAAAACACATGAATAAAATAAAGAATTCACCTAGCTCTTGACAATGTTGCTTTAAAAGCAAATTTATAGATAATTTAATACAATAGCAATTAGTGTTTTTTATAAGAAATGATAAACCAAAACAGACAAAATATTTGTCTTTTGAAGAGCAAATTTATTTCAAATTTCAGCTTTATTAAGATTAGTTCTCCTGTACAAAGGCAAAATAATTAGATTTATTTTTCAAGGAGGAATATAATGTCATGGCTCCAAAAAATAGTATATTTTCAGGCTTTCTTTGCAAAACAGAAAGGTCTAATGAGATAATTACCTGTATTAGTCAAGACTATACCCACATACACACAGTGTTTGTGCTTGCTAAAGCCTTTCAGTCATTCTAGGCTTAGGGAAATAGTGTCCAAATGTACCATATTTAGCTTCTATCTCAAATTCTCCCGAGCTGTCAATTTAGGTGTTAAAGAGACCATTTGTAAAGCTTGGCTGGGATTTGCCATTATTGACTGGAATGTGTGTTTATCATTACATTCAATGATGAAAGTGGAACATGTAGCATATGAATAAATGTCAGCAGATGTTTCTTTTAAATGGCCTGATTTCAACCTCCTGTTGTTTGTCTTGAATACAAATATTAAAAAAGAGAAAAAGGCAGAATTTTTTATGACATAAGTGCAAGGGTAGTTATATTAAAAAAAACAACAAAAATAATGATGAAAGTCAGAGAAGAAGGAGGAAAGTATAATTAATAAGAATTATGTTGATGGTCTAATGCTACTATCTGGTTTGATATAAAAGACACAAGAACAGCAGTTCAGTGTGGGCTATATATTTCCATAGTCACTCTCTAAAAAGTAAGGAAGAACTTACAGAGTCTATTCGCAAAAGCATATTACATAAGGTTCAAAAATTTTTAAAATTTTATAGCATTGTTATAAAACTCCTTGTTTAAACTCATAGCACAAAGAAAAACGGGGTCTCACAGAAAAGAGCTTTCTATACACATCATTCTTGTTCTGAAAAGCAGATATTCCTCTTAAAATAATAATAATTTAAGTGAAAGATTCTCACTGGTTTTAATAGGTAATACAACAACAAAAATAAAACTTGAATGTGTAAACATTTCTGCAGTGTGTGGAGATGAGAATAAAGAATTTACGCAGACCTTCAATTTTTCCTTTTCTTTTTTTCTTTAATTGTAGACTAATAAAGTGAGTATAAAAAACAATATGCAACTATCTGTTGCCAGGGCCATATTCTGCTTCTCTACCTCACATAGTGGTGGTGTCTCATTTTGCTCCATGGGGCTACTCTGAGAGTAAAATAATGCTCAGTGTGAGCAGCGAAGGCAGAATCTGGCAGGAATTAGTATGCAGCACTGTAAACTCAGCAGTATTCCAACTAAATCAATAAAGTGAACACAGACAAAATTAAATCAGCCTTGTGTTTACTGGAATGTGCTGAATTTTGTATCTATCTAAATGACAATATGGTATTGAGGTGTTGAATATCTGAGGCCCTCTGTCTTTACTAAGAATAAAGGTGCTCAACACCATTGTAAATCTCATTTTGAGTAAACAGAACAGCTTTACAATGATTATAGCCCATATTCAGTTATTATGAATCTACTGGTTAGACCAGGGATTTAGGATAAAAACCAACTTCTTTTGAAACAGGGCATTGTTTCAGTATGTTCCTATTCAAAAAGATATTTCCTACATTGAAGTCTAAAATAATAAATATGTGCTATATTTCTGTAATACTAATGATGTAATGGATGCATATTTTGTAATTACATACTAAGGACTATTTCCAATTCCTATCTAGGAATATATCATGTATTTACCAAGAGTTTCATGACAATCACATGTGAACTCTGATTTAAGATAGAAAGACCTGAGTATCCCTCCTGCTATACATTCTTCTCAACTGACCATTCACATTGATTATGTCTTAATCACAACAAGTGCAAAAGACCGTCCCATATCTCCTAGATAAGATAATGATTTTTACAAGTGTAACTGTACAGAGAGCTAACTGTTCACACACACATAATATATACCTTTAATATCATGTAGACTACAACCTGATTTTCAGTATCTTCTTAGTTCAAGGTTACGTTCTTTATCAGTTTGTCTGGTAATAGCAATATTGCCCAGTTGCTTATTGGATCTGGGAATAGCAATTTTGGCCAGCTGCTTTCAGTAACTAAGGAAAAATTATTCTCAATTTACTCCTTTTCCTTTTGATAAGAAGTTTTTAAAATACACCCAAAAGCATATCCAATATCACAGGAGTAAAGTCCAGTTTACAAAAAATAGTCAGTACAAAAAAGAAGAGTTTTTAAGGGTTATGATTTTTAAATAATAATCTCTAAAGCAGTGAAATTTTAAGCTAAATAAGTAAGGGATTATGTAATGCCACCAAATATGAATGAAGTGCTCTACCTCCATCTCATTTTAGTGCCATACACTGAAATGGTGATGCACTCAATACTCACCTTAAGGAAATTTATTTTTTTTCCTAAAGCAGTGGACCAGGAACCATAAGATTACAGCATATATACCCTTGCTGTCCTTTTCTAGTGGTCATGAGCTGAGAGTTGAGCAAGCAATTGTTGATAATCACAGAGTATAGACAAACACTTGGGATACTTGAGTAAAAACACAGGGATACTTGATACAAACACAGGGATACTTGAGTAAATATAAAATATAATAACAAATATTAAGTGAGCATATAAATATATTTTATAATAGTTAAGAACTAGTGAATCAAGGTGTTGTCTAACTTCAAGCAGTAAGTGAAAAAGCAGTGAGAATTGCATTTTAATTATCTTGGTCTTCATTCTGGAATTTAATAAGCAGATCAATAATGTTATCTCTATAATTGCATTCCAAGAATAGCATACTAGTTGTTTTTGCACTTCATACACTACAACATTTCATTATAAGATGTTTTCAGAATGTTTACAATCATTTCTGTTCTTAAGCCTGGATTCATCAAAACACTGAGCTTATACTTAGCATTATTTCCACAGCATGAATAGTATTTTTATGTGTATGTATAAATGTTTTCTGGAATAGGGTTGGTTATAAACATGCAAAACAATTTGATGAATTTAAAACAAAAACTAAACCCCCAATATATATTGTTAAAATATGCAGTTTCTTCTGCAGTGTCCTCAAATAAGAATACCTTCATATGGTTTAAAGGTATTATATGAAAATCTGTGGATGAGGAGATGTTCTCCATGTTTAAAAATTATTGAATTTAATAATATTACAATGTGGACTGTAGACTTCTCTTCAGGTTCATCCTTCAGAAATCTGTAAGTAATGCGGACCTTCAACAATCAGAAAGCAAGGAAGAATTCTAGGAAGGAGGCTAAATTTCCCTATCTGCTTAATCTTGGCACATTTACTCCTCAATTGCCCCTCACCCTTCAGATAAGCTTGAAAATAAACTTCAACCTTTCAGCACTATGCACACTTCACACATTCCTTCACTTCAACAGTTAACTCTTACCTCCTTGAACAAAACCAAAACACACACAAAAACTATTCCATGTCCTCACTCCTCAGGCAGCAATAACTGTAGGTCAAGGTCATTTCAGTATCACTTAAATTTATTTTTATTTTTTTTTCCCTGTAAGTTATTTCACTTCCTCTTTTGCTACAGAGGTTTTAGAAATGTTTATATGCTTCCTCCTGGCTTCCTCCAGTAATATTTCAGACTGATACATATAATTCTGAAGAATTTGGAGGTTTTCTCCATAAAATATTGGAAGTGGCGATGTGCATCTTGTGGAGCTGCAGAATCTGTGAGAGCAATTGTCTGATGTGACATGTGATGTGTGAATACACAGAATAAGACAGCACCTTTACAGGAGGCGTCCTTGTGTTGCACTGACTAGTAGCTCTAGTTTTTTGTTTAAGGAGTCTTAGTCATAAACCAACAAAGTTTTTTGGATATTTGGTGTAATATTAATTAACAACTTGTTATCTGGCACAGTTTCAGGAAATCTTCCTCTGCTACCCTGCTTCTCCCTTGATGAAAAGGCACTGACAGCAGAATATTACTCCTATTAAAATTGCTGATTTTTCCAATTTTTTCTCACAGACTACTCCTAGATAGTTTTTAATATCCTGAGTCTTCATTTTCTAGTTCAACAGCAAGTATTCATGTGCATTATTGTGGAAAACAATAATACTTAAATTTTATCTGTAAGAATAGTTTGATTTGTTACTTTTGACCTTTATCCAAATCCTCTTGTATCTCAAACTTGTGCAATCTTTTCCAAAAGAGTAACCTTTTGCATTTTGATTATATACGATTTTATTTTTTTTTTAAAAAAACAGTGTATGATATACTGCTTTTTCAATAGTCACTACGGGTATTGTTCTTGATCTTGGTTTCTGCTTGAGGTTGTGTCAGCTTTAAATGGTTACAGTAAGGCTAATGTTAAAAGTCTAAAGTAAACCATGAGCATTGTTTTGCTCATTTTTCTTGTTCGCAAATATGAGCTTGTGGCTGATTTTAGTTGCAGCTGTAATGCCTATGATTCTTCTGCTGAGTCTCCCAGTCTGTCATAAATTAGCTGGAAGTTGCAAGAAATAAAGAAAAGTCCTATTCATTCCTACAGGATGCCTGTTTTTTTAAGATTGAGTGATGATCTAAAAATAGATAATGTCCTATTAAAGTCCGGGGACAATTGTAAAGAGTGGGTATTGTGTGATATTAAGAAATGGAGCTCAGAGTTCAGGGCTAGATGCCCTAGATGACCACAGACCTATGACTAAAGTCCTCTCCAAAGGCAATGGAGCAGCAGATGACAACCCATTTCCCAACTAAATGTTCTAATCATTACAGAATCAGTACAGAAAAGTCAGGTGACATTTTTCCCCTTTCCACGTGCACTTTAAAAAGATTGAGTCCTCTCAGGAACCCTACCTCAGAAGAAATCACTGTAGTTAGAGGTCACCCCAATAAGTGGAAGCAGAGCACTTGCAGTGAAGTGCCTACATGACAGAACCTTGGTTTTCTTTGTCTCTCATTTCTCATTCTGCTTAACATTTCTTATGGGCTATCTCCAGGCAGTTCCGTGATTGGTGAGTGGGAAGTACTGAAGACATGTTTGTGTTTTAGTCATGGAAACACCCACACTCCTGCAGTAAGCAAGCAGTCTGATTCTTATCCTTACATATGTTAAGTAAATGAGGTAGACAAAAGAAATGAAGGTCTAGATAAAACAGAAAACAGGAATATAACTGTCCAGCCTCTCTGGACAGTTCAGGTAGAACTTACACATATATCTAATTTATTTTTGTGCAGGTCTGGTCTGATGAAGGCATTTTGGTGTGAGTCAGCATTCTTCTGTTCCCAAGTATGATTAACTATTTTCTATTGTCCCAAGCTGCATATTTGTCAATCTCATTCTTTAACTGAATGCATGAATATGTCACTCATGGCAACTCTCAAAGTAAAAATGTGTCTACCATACAGTGCCTCTGTACAAGCAAACCATATACTAACTCTGGAAGAATTTTTATGGACTTAGGATAATTTCTTTTTTCTTTTTTTTTAATATGCTTGTTTTACTCCCCTTGACAATGCACTCATACTGAAGAATGCACACCTTAATCCTGCTTGGCTATATTTCCCTTTAAAACTTAAGTCTCAAGCAGGCATATATAGTGTTTGCTGACCTTTTGCACCACACCAGTCAGTCCACTGTGGTCTAAAGACTCCCTTTTCCTGGCATGCAGCAAGTCAGAGTTTCATGAAACCTTTGAATTATAGCATCTGAAGCTCCAAGTATAAAAGCTGCTGGAGCAGCCATATCTGTAGCAAAGGTTGCTACAACACTCGTTTTTCATTGTAGTGTAATTTCAAATAATTTCAAAAACTCTGAACATTTAAAAAGTTCTGTTCTAGTGAAGTATAAATAAATAAATTTCCAAGTGTTTCCACTAGACCTGATTTTCTCTATGTTGAATTCAGCAGTAAAATGTCAATAACTTCAGTAGGACGAGGATAAGACCAATGCCAACCTTGTATCAATATGTGAAGAACAAACTTTTTTACAGTCAGTTTAACTACTTAAATATTCATAGTAGGAATAGGTCTTGGGTGCTTAAATGTTGTTAATGTTAGTAAGGCTTACCCATTTCTTTTAATGCTGTTTATTAATAAAACAGAGATCTCAGTACCATAGGAGATGAAAAGGAACATCTCTTTGTTACACCATTTTTTCAAATTCGCTAATATAAATGTCCATTTTTGTCTGGCAGTGTGTATGAATTTCTATTTGAAATTTCACTATGATATTGATGTATTAATATATATCAATTGATATATCAATTCACTATGATATATAAACTATAAAAATGGTTTCAAATAATCACAACCTTTATAAAATAAATGAACAGAGAAAAGAAAAATACTAATTTATATGTTTACATTTCCTGAAAGGAAAATCTAATAATTCTCAATTATCCATGTATCTTAAGTAATGACATCCGATACAATCAGTTATTTAAAATATTTTAAGAAAGATTATGGTGGTTTGCTACCATGCAACATAGAGCACTATTATTCATATCAACAAAACTGAAATTGCAAAGCTAAAAAGGAGTGCATATACAGTTAAATAGATAAATAATTTCAATTGTTGTACAAAAATCTTGCAATATCTATCTTAAAGATACATAACTTCTTTTAAATGGACAGCTTGTAACCAGAACAAACCAGTTGTGGTTTTTGCTGTACTCTAGTTTGCAACATCTGATGTGAAAAAGGAATTTATAATAGCATTGAATTATGGTTTTGCAACAGTAGTTTTTCATTTTGTCATTTTCCCATTTTGCCTGCTCCTTTTCCTCTCTCCCAAGTCTACCTGCCTTTGAGGACAAGTTTACAGTCTCAAACTACGCTACTTCCAATGAAGTATTATTCTATGGATACTTCTTGGTCTTTGATAATTTGATTTATCTGCAGGACCTAAAAGGGGAGCCTAACAATAGCTCTAGATATGTTGCATAAGTGAAGAACTGGACAAGAAGGAAGAGATGCTAAAAAAAGTGAAGACAGTACAAAGCCTGTGATGTCACGTTTATAACACCAGGGAGAAGGAGAGTGATTGAGTAATAAGAGCCTCATGATCTTCTGCTTTTGTAAGGAGTTCTGAATGCACTGTTCTAATCACAATATAGACTCTTGACATGGTCATGGATGAGAAAAATGATGCCCAGATTTCCCATGAGTTTGTTCAGTGCCTTATTTGAATAATGAGTCTTTGGTTAGGTTCCTACCCTGTGCATTAAGGGGTGCAGCTTGTGCAGCTACCAATACATTTTCCATAGAATAAAGTTAATGAGTTTGCACACATGGCATACAGTGTATGCCATGGTAAAACAGCACTCTAGTACTCTCAGGTTGTCAATGTTCTGTTCCATGTGTCTCCTTCACACTAGCTATATGGCACTACCTTGACTCTCTACCCACACTGTACCTTGGAATTCCATCAGCCTGAAAAGGAAGAGCTCTTTACTTGGAGCTCCATGTACCAAGTCGCCACCACAAAATAATAATGGTTATCTTTTGTGAACATCCAGACATGCCTCTTGTGCTATGTCATGTTTTAACTATAAGACAGTTAAAAAGAATGTCCAGGTTAATGTAAATTTTGAAAAAATCAGGTTGGTTTATTAATTTCATTGTTTTCTTCTCTAGTCCCTATGAAATTGCATTGTCCTCCCTCCTCTTCTTGTCTTTGACTCTTATTTGGTTGTTTGATATTATTTTATTATATTATAGGCTGAGGATAATAATTAGACAGTTGCAACTGCATAGTCAATAGTTTTTAAGTATGTAGGATCCAGTGCACTATGTAGGACCCAAAGCAACAGGAAAGGGGATTTTGCTGCATGGGCCAAGGCTATATCAAAGGATGTGCTGATTTGGGCTTATAATGAATTGTATCACACAACACAATGCAATGACCTTTGTGACAGAAAAAGCAATATGTGACTTTCTGTTTCAAATCAAAACTAGCAGGGTTTGAAGGTCTTTTGCAAGTAAAATGTGCTTTTTCACCATCTTGCATGAAAATTTTAAAATTCAGCATTATACCCTTATATACGTAATGCTCTTTAGCCATGTTCAATTCTGGGATAATGTATAATGGCATAATGCTAGAGATTATTTTAACCCCTTATTTCTACCCTATCATAACAGATGAATGGCATATTCAGTCCCAATTTTGATGGGCAGGAGGACTGGAGAGAGGGAAGACGAAGTGGAGTTAATCATAGTCTTCCCATAAACTCATATAGCATACAATTTTGTGATATTCTGTAAATTGATATTTTCCTATAGACCCTTCATGTTTATTGGTATAAGGATATGTTTTTCTTACAATAATACATTTTGCAAAAATAATGAGATCCTCTCATCATTTTCCTCCCTATTATTGGATAGCACTTCCAGTGTTAAGCAAGCACAGTTGGCTACCCAGGGACCCTGATGCCAAGTTGCGGAGGATATTCTTGTAGCAGTGACAAATAGCTTGCTGGTGGGCTGTGCAGAGTGTTGTTCTGGCAGCAATGAAGTTGCCTATGTGTCTGTCACTTGGTTAGGCTACAGAAAGTCTAGGTGATTTTATTTTTTTTTTCCACCTTCGGAGAACTTTGTTTTAAACTTGTGTGTGTTTCTGATGAATTATTTCATTTGACAGTAAGGTTCTTAGCAGACCCCTCACAAGTGTTACATGTGAGTACCTATATGATGAAAGAGAGAAAAAAATCTTCACAGTGCCATACTTGTTTTCCATACAAACCTACATGCTGCCATTACAGCCACCCACATATCGTTTGACAACTCACTTATGCATCAAGCATCTTAATGAATCAGGACTGAACAACAGTGTCCTTGTGTAGAGCCACATATTTCAAATGTTATTCTGATTCTACTGCTTTCTGGTGAAAAATTTGGGTTGACTGTATGATCTGTAAACAAAAATTTGGGGACAGGTTCTGTTTTGCTGCTCAAAATTCTCATATTGACAGCATTCTATGTTGTTGATTTAATTTTAAAAGTACAGTTACTGAAGTTGGCTGATTATGAAAAACCCAACAATTCTTAGTAGATGAATTAGCTTGTAGACATATACAGGCAATCCCTACAGTGTCTTTTGAATACCTAAGAAAGTATATCATTTAAAGCTTCTAGATAATTTATGGGTAAAATGCAAACTAGCTGACACTGCTGGCTAAAATATAAATACTCCTCCTATTGTACTTCTGAGTTTATAATTAAGGGTAACTGTGAAATTTAAACAAAAAAACCCCACCAAAATAACAACTATATGCATAATTGTATTTAAAAACAGGAAACAAAGGCATCAACATTTGTATAAAGATGCAGGAATAATTTAAGATCCCTAGGAATGGTAACTAATCTACTATAGCTCTGGTGAATGATGTAAGCCTAGACTAAGTAAAAGTAAGTAAACACTATTTTCATGAAAGTCAATATACAAATGTAGTGTTTTGAAAGGACCTAACAGGCTTTTAAACTTTTAAAGGAAAAAATGTTTATTTTTGTTCTTTCTGTGTATATAGATATATTTGCTGATTTGATTACCCATATTGGTAGATCAGATTAAATGTACTTTGAGAAAGCCTTACATTCTTTAGTAAGTCACTGTACCAGTTCTACACTTACAAAAAATATTCCTATTTTTTTTTTAAATTACCAGTACAAAAAAGGAAAAAAAATTCTACTGATGATAAGTAGAAAAATAATCAAAGGACTCTAAGCATAAGTACTTGTAAGAGATGTTGAAAGGTACTTTAACTTTGTAAATTAAGGGTAAAGAGAGGAAATTTCAACTAAAAGTGATGTTTGAGTTAGTTTGTTTTCATTGTGACCAGTGATAGTACTTAAGTCAGCCTTCCAGACTACATGGGTATTGCTAAACTCAACTCATCAAATTTGCAACTAAATCTTTGCCAGAAACATTTTTGAAAAGAGCCGACAGCAGAGATTTTCTAGCTTTCATCACTTAGAAGCACAGAGTGAGGCTATTGATCCTAAAATTGCTGGGATTTTCGAAGGAGATTGCTTGTTTGTTCTGTGCTGTTGTCACTGAAGTGGTTAAAGCTTTGTTTGTTTGTTTTGGTTCTGAATGGCTCTTAATGGATTAAGCTTTCCAGCTTTCACCAAAGCTGAAACTGTTTATTAAAGTATCAAGATATAAACTAACCTCTGAGAATTTTTAACTATATGAGGCCACACAGTCCTAATGACCTATGCATGTGAATCCTTTTGAAGGCTCTGGTGTGTTTGTTTTTGCAACTTATACCATATTGAATTAATTTAGTTGTTTTGGGGAAAACAACTCTATGTGAAGTTGGACTTTATAATGAAATAAGGGCTTTTTTTCCATCACAGATTTTATGTAAGTGCTCTAAGTGCTTCATCAAACCATAAACGTGTACAGAATACTGTAAGGAAATATTTATAGTGTTCTATTGGCACTAAATGATTTATTATTTAAGATATTTACCACAAAAATCACTAAAAGAAAACCTCCATGGTATTTAACCTAATAGATGAGACCTGTACTGAAAAGTCACCAGTCTGGACGTGGACAGAGATACAATACAGTCTTTAAGATTGATATCAAATATATTCATTGAATACATTAGATTTGTTTTATCTACAATCAGATTTAACCAAGTTTTTAAAGAAAGGTTTAAAAGCCTGTCTCAGAGTAACCCAGTAACCTATCAGACACACAGAGCTAATAGAAAATATGCTTCACAAAATGACTGATTACGGGAGACCAACCAGAATCCCTTAATTTCCAAATTTTGACAGGTCCAAGTTTTTATTGTGCTATCAAGTGTCATCCTCATTTCCATGCCAGAAACTGATTACCTTAATGTAAAACCAGAAGTTTATTCAAAGAGCAGAGACTCTTTCAAAACCCTTCAAGAAGGGCTTCAATTTCAAAGTCCTTAATAAAAATAAAAGAAATATTAAAATCCAATTAGTGACTTTTTTCAGGTGGAGATACCTACCCTCACAAGATATTAAACACCAGTATTCTATCCAAAGAGACTGCCATTACACTTTGTTATTACAGGCTTTTGAACAGTACATGCTACTGTGGAGACTAAGAACAGACAAAAATAAGAGTGCATAATGGAAAACCTGAATCTCAACATTTATTGTTATATTAAAGATTTATATTATTATCTAGTTCCAGCTAGAGGTAGTTTTATACCGAGCAACTTCCAGATGAACAGTATTTGCTTCAGTGTAAGAAGAAGTTCAAAAGATTGTGCCCAGATAAGAAGACATGAATGTGTGTGGGAGAAGTTTTTTGATATCAACTACCCAGTAAGATGAGGATTATTTTTTAAAATGCACCCTGCCTTGCTAGGTATATATAATTCTAATATATGCAGTGAATTCTCTTACATGTACATGTCTTTTAATACAATATATGCATATATACAGCATTGAACATGTTCAATGTCTATTTCACCTTACTTGTATACTCATTCCTTAATAACTAGTGTTCTAAACCAGAAATCAATAAATAATGCTTACCAATATTTGTAAATGGCAGCTTTCTGACACATACAAGTGTCTCACAAAAGCTTTGGAGTTCTGGGGAAAACCTCAAAAGTCCTGTTACTTGTTAATGCTAATTGAATTAAAAAAGAAGAGTATGGAAGCCTGGCATAAGCAAAAGTGCTTTTAAGTAATACTATATCTGAAGAGTCATTGATTTTAGCATACGTTAATACCATCTTCTGTGGTTGGTTTATGATTTCTCTGTTACTTTAGATAAACACACATTCATTGGAGAAATAACTATCGCTGTAATATTTCAGATCCTATATTAAAAGACACTGCTTGACTAAGTGCAATATATTGTGGCACAATTGTTTTGGTTTTTCTTCTATAGCAGTGCAGGAGGAAAAATTAATTATTCCTCAACATTTGCACTGAGGTAATACTATAGGAACTCTAGCTTCAAGTTCAATAAGAACTTCTGAAACATTAAAGGTACTTTTTCTTCATGTAGGTATTTTTTGTTTGTTTGTTTCAGATAGGTAAGAAATATGAACAGCATCGGGAATTGCCAATTTCTCTGTCTAAGCACTGTCAAAAGGCCATTTAATACAGATATCCCATTATAAAAACTTCTGGAAGAAAAGTCTGGAACAGATGTAAGCTTTATGATACAATTTATGGAAAATGCATACAACTGAAACATTAATAAATAATTACAAAAGTCATGCAGCTTGAATAAAAGAGCACTCAGCAACTGAGAACTTTAATGAATTCATATCCTATGTGAACCATTGCACGAGGGTGTATATAACATTGAATGGATTCCACATCCATAAATGGCACAAGGAATTGGAGGAAAGTGGCAGGGACCTAGAGTTTTTTGAACACTATTCTCGAAACTATCCAGTGAGACAAAACAGAAGTTGGTGAACCCATAACGGGATGTTACGTTATCAGAAAAACATTTTTCCATTACTTCATTTTTTTTCTGTGATAGAAAGCTATCTTTTTTTTAAGACCCTTTTGTGTCATTGTACTAAGAAAAAATACTAATCTGTTATCTGAGAATATAAATGTAAGTTGTTTTATTCATTTTCTACAGTAAAGAATGGAAAATCTGTATTAACATTATCAATGACAGCGAGAATGTTTTGAGCATGTACTTATGTTTAAATACTTTTCTTGGTTTCTGCCACAATTAGTGGTTACAAATTTTTATCTCACTTAAACTCAAAGTGCTTTGCAAGAAATGTTTATCTGAGAGCAATCACAGTTAGTAAAGGGAGTAGAATGAAAGAGTGAAGAAGGGAGTAGAAGTATAATCTGTAGTTCAGGCAAAGGAGCATTCATGTACATTTCTCTTGTTTCACAGAACCACAGCATGGTGTATGTTGAAAGGGACCTCTCTACACCTCCTTGTCCAACTCCCGTGCAGAAGCAGGGTCACTGAGACCTTGTTGCCCAGGCTCATGTCCTGATGGCTTTTGAATATCTTCAAGGATGGAAACTACACAACTCTTCTCAGCAACCTTTATATGAATGTTTTAAGTTTTTTAAAATACACTTAATACATTAAGATTTCCCTTTATATTAATTTCCTAGCAATGTCAGAATCATCATCCCTCAAAATCTATTTGCCTTTTATTTGAGGTATAACTCTGTTGTAGGTAGATTACAGCTTGATTTGGACAGAATTCTATAAGTAATAGAAAGCTTCTAAAGAATATGCTGTATGCATAGCTTGAAGTAGCCTGTAGCTCAAAGTCAACAGAAGCTACGTATCAATCCCTGGTAGGATGAATGCTTATAAACATTTTATATTCTGGAAAATGCCATCAGTGTCAGCTGGTATATTGCTAAGAGAACACAGGTGGAGGAAATGTGGATGCAGACAAAGTTGCTGTACTTGAAGTAAAAATTAAAGAGTAAAGAGCATTTTATTGATACCTAAAATATTAATGATAGTAATATGCCAAACTCACAACTGTGCTGTAGACAAAGTACCTACTTCTAGTAGTACCAAGCTGAAGCAATGCATTTATATGACAGAAAATTGTCCAAGATATAAGAATGCATTCAATGTTCAAAGTTTACTGTAGTAGTTCTACAGTACTTCTGCTCTCTTGTACATGGCAGATATATCACAGGGTGAGGAATATCTAAGTGACATGCTTTGCTGTTCTCTACACACACATTCAATTTATTCATATGTGAGTTTGTGTAAGATTAACTGTACTTGTTTTAAAATGTTAGTACTGACACATTATGCCCAAAATTATGTAAAAGGGCTTGAGAACAATGGGGACTTCTACTGTGATTCAGAAGAAAATCATGAGATTCCTCTCTGAATTTTTTGCTGCTTCTAAAGATTCTTACCTTCTGGTATAGAGCTGAACTGTGAGTTTAGAATCCTGATATCTACCAGCTAAATTGTCTTCTGAACTTTTCTATGGTATTAGTGCAACAAACAGTGAAAAGAAATGTAGGTCAGTTCTTCAGCCCCTGTAGTTCACAACTCAAAAGTATCACATTAAACCAGTCTTGATCCTGTGCTTTTCTGATCTAGGTTATAGGATGATCTGAAACTCCTTAGCATTAGCAGACATGATCTACCTCTGTTGACAATTTTCACTAAAAAAAAAAATAAAATTCTTGCAAATCTTATATATAGATTATTTTGGATGAAGTTGAAATTAGTAGATGCAAGGTTAAAAAAAGGAAAAACAACAGGAATAGGTCTCTCTTGGAGCAGACTTCCCAAAGTGGTGTATGTGATAAATTGAGTTGGATTCCAATTTGGTAAGTAAGCAAAGAATCTTTTCTTCAGGACTATGTAACATATTAATGATATCCAGTAAGATATTTGAGTTATTTCTCCTCTCAGAAAGCTGTCAGTGTTCATGTTAGCTATATTCATGTTACCATTACAACATCCGTCATCTTTGCTAGAAAAAAAATCCCTTTATACACTGCTAGGCTTCTTTGTTTTATTTAACTTTCCTATCTAATCTATTGCAATCAATCACATAGCAGTTGCTTAGCTTATGAGTCTGGAAGTAGTCACAAGCTTTGTTTGGTTTACTTTCCTTGCTTAGCATATTGCAAAGATGGCAATATTACTCTGGCGAATAAGTTGGATAGCAACCTTAATTATACCACATTTAATCTTCTGAGATGAATATCCTGTGTTTCTTATTAGGGACACCAGACATTCCTAAAGAATTATTAGTTTCTTAGATGGCAGAATTTCTGATTTATTTTGCTGATAGAATGTGTTTCCTGTGCTCATGAGACTTCATTGGGACACATGTGAGAGAGAGAGAGACTCAAAGTGAGAGACCATAATTTCATCATCATATAGGCAGAAAGCCAGTGAATACTCCTTTTCCAATCGCCTCCACTTTCCATTGTACAATTTTAATTACAGCACTTTTCTCTTGCAGAAAGAAAATACATTTAAAGCTGTGAAAATTTACATTTTTATAGTTTTGGTGACTGAAAACAGGCAAGATCTCTTGTCCCCATCCAAGCAGTGGAGAGAGCAGGTCATTCATTCACTTTGTCCAACTGCATGATGTTAACAGACCATTCATCAGGTTCCCACTGTGGTCAGTGCATAGTGACAGAGTCCTTCAGACTGTGTTTCAGTATATAGAAGTTAAACTCCTGCTCTAAGTCTTCACTGAAGCTATGACTTCCAATGACTCCCCTTCTTTAATTCTGCCCAGGAAGGATAGGAAAAAATGAGAAAAGTAAATAACCTTCCATAATACTAATAGATAGTGTAAACCTATCTAGTAACCTAGTGGAGTTATTCATCTTCTGGTACCAACACTTAAGTTATTACTCATTTTTCCCATTACTAATCCCTATACCTTATATCTAAAAGACTGTGAAGAAATTAAAAATGCTTGCCAGGATCATACAAAGGAAATACAATACAATTCCTAATTAAAACCTATATCTACACAGATAAGCAATTCTAACATTATTTAGTCAATCTGATAAGACACTTGGGCATCAAGCCTGCTGGTACAGTTTCAAAAGGATCTTAGGAGGCAAGTAAGAGTGAAGGAGCTTCTGAATGCAATTCACAAACAGCGAAATAAAAATTAGGAGAGGGGAAACATTCTTCTCATTCATGTCTTCTGGTTATCAGTAAAGGGCTAGCTTATCCAGAAGTCGTGTCTTCTCTATACCTTCATTGTCCCTGCTCTGA
>VWZF01004899.1:1232746-1407384 GCA_013396755.1 Sclerurus mexicanus | reverse complement strand
CAAAAAAAAAAAAAAAAAGAAAAAAAGGGGGTGGGAGGGGGGACAACCCCAACCCAAGACAAAGAAAAACTCAGGCACTCTAATTCAGAGGATGTGTGTTTCAGGTTGCATACGTCAGTATGCACACAATTCTCATATGACATAAATAGAAAACGATTAAACAGAGAAATAGTATGTGCAAACTTCCTATGAGAAGTCTCTTGTAACCTGCTTCTCCTACCTTTTTCCCCCAGACAAAATGTCAAGTTAATAAGTCAATGGCAGTCTGTCGTGGAGCTCAAAAGCTTTCTATATTTTGCCTATTCAGATGAAATGAGGAAGTGAAACATGCAGTAAAGTCTTTTCCCTTTGCTTTTTTTTTCATACACACGGACATACACGTGATAATTTCCTCTCTTCCTACCCCAGAGTTTCAGTCCCAGGGTTCTCTATTTTAATATCTTACATTCCTACATTATAGGAGTGCACTATTTTTATATTTGTTCCCTTCTTTTCTAAACACCAGCACTCAGAGTATATTCATCCACTGTACTAATGAGGAAATGACGACTTTTATCAACCTTATTAAACACACACCCAGAAGATATCCATTTTAATAAGAGGCCAATTACTAAGTGTGTCTTCAGTTAGAAGGAACGTAGCTTTTACCTTGTTCTTTGGCTCTCCATGTCTCTAATTAATTGAATCTTGAAATCGTTGGCCTTTCAGCTTAAGAGAAGACTGAAGAAGGGAACTTAACAACACTGCCTATTCCTTTATGTCTAGAAAAGGCTATAAAAAAAAAAACAACACCAAAAACCCAACACCTGTAATGCTAAAAGACTCAGGCTTTTGTCTGTTTCTAATATTACTTTTCTGCCTAATTGCCATCACTGCCACGTACATTAGGCCCTTTTTCAGCAGGGTTAAAACAGGGCCAGTGATGAATGGAAAACTGATTGTACTGCTGTCAAACTTGAATGTGAGGCTTATTCTGGAGATAGAAGTATGAGGAAAAGGACAGAGAATTGCACTTCATTAAAGCTCTACCAAGCTGATTGGAGTGGAGGAGGTAATTGAGATTTAAAGTGGCATTCCCATCACACTGTCCCTTTTTCAACTTAACAACTGTCATTCAAGCCACACAGGGCAACAATTGGCCAGATTTCCCAGCTCTTCTGAGTAATAAAACAGACACTCACCTTCTGGCTATTCGTTTTACTTACTTTGTTCTAATTTCCAATTCATGTGTCATTAGTGAACGAAGATTGACAAGAAATAGCTTTGACCTCACAGATTTGACCTTCAACCTCAGAGACCCAACTCTAGACTGAACATAGGTTGGAATATGCTAAGAAACACCTTTCCTTTGCACAAGAATGAATGGCAGTTTTTTTCATCATTGTACCACCCCCTGCTTGCCACTACATTTAGACTATGAGACATGTCAACTGCCTGTCACAATTACAATAGACACAGCAAACCAGAATTTTACCCAAATCCAAGGGGAACTTCCTGAACAAAGAGTAAATTTTACTGCACAGATTTTGGAGACCTCCAATTTGTGCAGGCATAATGAATGCAGCCAACAGACAAATAGGTAGTTGTTAATTATCCCAGCAATTTCTTTTTTTAATGTGCTAAAAACACAGAGTGTTAAGCCTTCATATCTTACTCTGTTACCTGATGATCTCATCACGTTTGAAAAGATGGTAATCTGAAGGAAGGCATTATTATTGAAAGTGTTCATGACAATAAGTTGCATTGGAATAGTCATTATTTTTTTTTTATCATTTAATAATGTATATATCAGAATAAAAACAGATTCTACTGCATCTTTCACAGCAGGCTGAAATTGCCTACCTGTATAATAGTCCTTTTGGAGTAACTTAACCTTTTTATTTTTTTACACAATTATCCCAAAGCTTGTGTATACTAATTTAGTGTCATATTACTTATCAGAGCATTCTGGGGATGAATAATAACCACAGGGCAAGACCTACGACCTTAATAAGAACCTTCGAAGAATTTTAGAGTAATTTGTGCCTTTTGCATAGGGGTCTTTTAGAGCTCTACTGTTCTGAGCAGAAACTTGATCTCAGTAAGTCTATTGTACTGAGAACATTGCTTTTGTCCCTTCATATTTAGTGAATAAATATTTGGATGATCCTGGTATTAAGCACCAATAAACACAATAATTGAATACAGCAATTCATTGTTGTCAGGTGTTTAAGAAGTTGGTTGTGGGGTTTTTGTTTTGCTTTGTTTCATTTTGCAAGATGAAACATTTTGAAAACAAAGATAGGTTTTCTTAATACATAGATTTTCATTTCAATAAGATGTGCAGTCCTTACTGTTTTTCTTTTTCCCCTCTGTAATATTAATTTTTCTATGCATAAAAAAACTAATATGGACAGGTTACTGCATTGCCTTCACTCTAATGGGAGACACAGTCATTTTGTTTTCTTCTATAATATTCTTTCTTCTATTATAAAATATATTTGCATATCTCATTGTGCTGTTCTGTGTTTTCTGAATTCTCCATTCATATTGCTGGAGAAAAAAAGAACAAAATGTACTCTATTTTCTAACAGAAGGAGCTATAAACTTTTGTGAAGTCTCACAGTTGTCAGCATGTCATTTATAAATACTGTTACAATCCTCTACCTTCCTAAAATTTAAACACAATTCAAAGAACTGGCTTCTATTGAAAGGATGCTATTAGCATATAAATACAACAGAATCATTTTGGAATAGTACACATATCCCGAGTATGACATGGTAAAGAATTTACTCATAATTATAAAACCCATGAACCCTATTGAGTGTATAATACTGGTCTTTGTTGAAACCCTGTTACAATTGTGTGAGAAACATGCTTTTGTGTTGATGAAAATAAATTACTTTACCATCATTCAGCTTTGTTTGTCAACTTAATTATTACACTGTTAAAATATTGCTTTGCATTAGTCAGAACAGAGTATTTTCCTTTTATATAGTTTCCTTTTCCCAGGGGTAAATTTTAATGCCCTGAAAGGTCATCAGAGGTCGGGACTTCTTGACTATATCTCAACAGTGCATTTCTGGTCATCAAAAGAAATAAGCCTCTGTCCACTGGTAGCTGCTGTAAGGGTTTCTTTTATCCTGCACCTGTGACAATTACCCTGTGTTAGTGAAGCTAACAGGAGTCAGGTTGTAGGTTAAGGGTCAGGGCACTGTCAAGAGGAAGTTAGTCTTCAGTCCACTAAATCTGTTATCATTTTCATCTAATGTGACATCCATCTGTCAATCAGGGAATTTAGGCAATTGTCTTATTCTAAGTGCTGCACTTTATGCCTCAACCAGCTCACATTTTACTGCCTTTCCTATAATTACATTTTTCTACCTCTGAAAACCCATCTGCAAAATAAACAGGGAAAATCTTGATCATTTTGAAGATCCAGGCTTTTTATGCTAAAAGCTGTTTCTCTTACAAAATTGAGTGATTCCTCTGTGAAGTTTTATATTCAATTAATTTTCATTGTTATGGCTTTTTTTCACACACAGAAAGAGAATAAAGCTCCTCTAACTGCACAGATATCAAAATAAGTTTGCATTTAAAATTGCCAAATGCATACCAATCAAAAGTCTCATATGCTTCTCAGAAACACCATGTTTCTCAAACACCATGAAGCAGCATGCTATGGCTATGAAAGATAAGGATAAGTTTTTACAACGAACTTCTGAGGAATTAGAAGCTAGCATATAGCTGAATTGACTGCATCTCCATTAATAGCACCACAAAATGAAGACTCAAACTCTGTTAATTCTAATTCAGTGCTGCTCTTGAAGATGTGCTCAATTTCAAGCACATGAACAATGCCAGGCAGCGACCAAAACAGTTAGATAAATAGGAAGGTATATAAAACCTAGGTGTAAATGTAAATGTTCTACTGAATATGGGTGAGATTGCTCATGCACCTCAATTTATACGTACTTTTAATTGCTTTGGTGAACAAGAGTCTAAACACTTTGCCAAGCATAAAAATCATGGTGTGGTTATATGATGCAGTTGAGCCAATCTAACAGCTTGTTACCACTGAAAAGAATAGTACTGTTCCCCCTATTTCCTCCCCCTGCCTTCCCACCCCAGATTAGTTTTCTGCTGGGTTAGCAAATTTAATTGCCTCACCAAGTGGTTAGGCAAGCATGCAAGCCAGTGTAGGGACAGTGACAAGAGTATGGGGCTGGAGAGAATGTTATTGGCAAGCCATTACATAGATCCAGTCATATAATTAAACTGTAGTTTTTCCTTTCTCTTTTGCAGAAATTCCCCTTTTTAAAAATTACACTTAATGGACAGTTATTACCAAAATACTCTCTAGGACCTATACTGCTACAATTGCACTGACAGCAAAGGTGATACCTATGTGTTGCTCTTACAGATTCTAGAACATATTCTGTCTCCATACAGCTGCAATAATATTAATATTAAAGGAGTTTTGGTATATTTTATTAGCAGTTTTGAAAAGAGGCTAGGATTCTCATTTGTATATTAGAGGTGGGGAAACCGAGGCACTGAAAGGGGAAAAAACCTGCATGGAAAGTCACTACAGAAACCTAAAAGGATTATAGTACTCTTAGATCCATTACAAGAGTCTGTGCTCTAGGCCATAACATTCTCTTATAAAATTTGTGGGCTTCTCTATGTATTATTAGTGTCAGATGTTTAATTGCTCCTGAGGAAGCTGTGTTCCTTCCAGCATCCATGAATTCTTCCACTCTTCTACCCTTGCCAGCATGGTTTCCTAGTCTGTCCACACTCTATGAACTTTCTGTTTAAGGGATTGTCTCCAACTACTCAAATCTTTCTTCTTAGTAGGATTTACTGCACTTTTTCCCACCTAATTTCTCCAGGCTTCCCTTCCTGACACATCTCCATCTTTTAACTCATTCTGATTTCTGTCTTTCATCACAGGGTTTTCAATTGATTCTGTGAGTGCTTTTTGATCCACTTATTCTTCTAATGCCTTGGTTTACCCAACCATTTAATTCTGTTTCTTGAAGAAGCCAATGACTACAATCCATTGCAGTCCCAGAATGGGAAACAAAAAAAACTCTTCATGGAAGGGAGCAATTGGGCAAAACTGTGAGCAAGGAGGCGTAGTTAATTTTAATATCTTGTCCTGACACAGTGGTCAGATTTTTGCTGGATCATATACATAGATGTGGAAATGCAGAAACACTTCCTGTTCCTCATTATAGCCCTGACTGTTTGAAAATTTCAAGGCAAATAGTAGTTGTCAAATTGCGTGTCTGTGAGGCTTGAGGCTGGTCTACCACAGTCTAGTCATCTTCTCCCTTCAGAACACTGTATGTGCTCATAGTTAGTTGCTAGTTTGAGTTAACCACATAGCAACAATATAGATTGCCCTTAGTATTTGACACGCTGATATAGGATTTATGGATGACTAATGGTGGAATTTTAGGCAAGGTTGTAGTAGCATTTTTAAAAATAACTATAGGCTGCAGTTTCCATATTTAAGGCCACTGGAAAAACTATCCAAGAAATGTCTTATTTCAGACTTTGTTAACTGATAGTCATATTCAATGGAACTTTTCAGAAGAAATAAGTTAAATAAAGCTATAGTTTCTTTCTATGTTTGGATGGTAATAATTTTCCATTAAATTTCCAGAAAATGTCATATTTGATGTCTCAGAAATACCATTTTGACATCCTTTCTTTCTATTTCTCTTTAGTATTTATGAATAAATTAAAATCACATCCATTTATGTCTCTTGCTGTAACTCCTTTGGAAATGAGTAAATTTGGTAGAGAAACCATTAAGGCCTAGCAAATCCAATTAGGCAAGTATAATTGTTTCCTCTGCTGAGGCAGTATCACAGGGTACATTAAAGAGGGAAGCATATGAATGGTTTTGATCACCTGTATTTAAGTTGAACTAAAGTATGTTTGACCTTTCATATAGCAAGGAGTAAGGTTAACAATTAGAAAGTAAAGCTGCATTGGTTTCAGTGCCCAAGTTCTACATATTCACAGAAAAAAAATCCTTGGAATATTTTCAAGATTTAAGTAGAGAAATGATAGCTGTAAAAGAAAAGTATGCAGTTCCCAGTGAGTAAAAACAATGAATTCTCCCAGATTTCTTAATCAATTGAGTCAACAACTGGAATAGGACAGACTAAAACAGATTTTCAGAAGTCATTTGTACATGTTGTAAAGTCCAGCTGTTCATAATGTCTCTGATGTTACAGTGTAGATTATAAAGAAAGACAGAAATAGACTTTTTAAAAGAAAATATGCAAAAGCATTATTATATTTTCTGTTATTTATTTAAGCAACCTATGGGGGATGCTATTGTAAAATTTTCTGTCCTAAGAATAGAACAGAACAGCAATCATCTAATCCAACTGCTTGACCAATTCAGCACTACTATTAAGGGCATTCACCAAAGGCATCTAGAACACTGATAGGACTGGGACACTGACCACCTCTCTAGGAAGGCTGTTCCAGTGTTTGACCGCCCTCTTGGCAAAGAATGCTTCATAATGTCTAACCTGAATATGCCCTGGCACAGTGCTGAACCATTTCCACGTGTCCTGTCACTGGATACCAAGGAGAAGAGCTCAGTTCTTTGATCTCCACTTCCCATCTTCAGGAATCTGTAGAGAGCAATGAGGTTTCACCTCACAGCCTCCTTTGCTCCAAACTAGACAGCTGCTAGACATATGACATGCCTTCCAGACCTTTCACCAGTTCTGATGCTTTCCTCTTCTGTTTTCAGATGTAAGAATTTACATACAACAAAATGACCACAACAGCTGTGGCAGATTGACCCTGATTGGACTCCAGGTGCCCATCAAAGCTGCTCATCACTTCCCTCCTCAGATGGACAGGAGAGAGAATATATAAGGGAAGGGTAGTGCATGGAGATAAGGAAAGATTTCTTACCAATTGGCATCATGGAAAAGCAGACTCACTCAACTTGGGTAAGTTTTTCTAATTTATTACCAATTATATCAGAGCAGGTTAACAAGAACACTAAATCTTAAAGCACCTTCCCCCCACCTCTTCCTTCTTTCTGGGCTCAATTTCACTTCTGATTTTCTCTACCTCCTGCCCAGTGGTGCATAGGAGTAGAGAATGAGAGTTGTGGTCAGTTCATCAATTGTTGTCTCTGCCTCTTCTTCTTCCTCAGCAGGAGGATATATTAAGCTGAGAAAGTGAAAAAAACACCTAACTAATAGGAGACTATCTCAGAAACACAATCAAATGCTTAGCTTTGGCTCTTTGAGACTATGTATAGATCTAATGATTCCTATGGCTTCAGGGAAAGTTGTCCTGCTTAGTTTAAGTCCAGGAGAATAAAAAGTATCTATCAATATTTATGCATTATGTTTCATGTCCATATTTTAAAGGTAGTAGAAGGAATAATTAAAATAATATTGATTTGGCTTTGTTGTTAGGTCTTTGCTGCCATTTGACAACAACTATACAGGAGGCCTTTAGGGTTTTCTGATATCTGTTGTATTTGTACAGCTGAATGAGGAATATCTGGCTGTATTTAGCCTCCAGAAATTTTGGGATGATTGTATTTCCAATTAATTGTTAGCTTAATATGTTGACTTTTAAAATTGTGTATACTATTGATTTACAGAGCCTGGTTCCAGGTTCTGTATTAAAAATGAGTTAAAGCAGTAAGTACGGTTTTAATGTACAAATTCTTTGTGGAAATGGTCTCTGACAATTCCGCCCTTGTGCAGTAATTGCCCTCACTTTTTTTGATATTTTACCTTTAGCTGGTATTTGAAAGTCCCTTAAGGCTGTGACTTTCCTTTTTTGTTTATTATTAGTGCATTGCCTAGAGTAATCAGGAACCAATAACAAGAATTAAAAATTATAATTAGCTTTGGCATAAGAAGGCAGTATTTATTCTCATACATTTGGTTTGAGAGAGTGAATTTTATGTATGATAGTGTTAGAGTACACTTTAATGACTGTCTTCATGACAAATAGTAACAGGTGAGATGTCCAAGTAAGACTAAGTAATCTGAAAACAGTAGAAATTGCAACCAGGCTTTGAAATAACTGAATCTTCAATGTTTTGAGATTACAGGTTCCCATCAGCCCAGCAGAAAATCATCAAATTAGATGGAAATAAGATATGCTATCAGCTGCAAGTAGTCATCTTTTTATTGGCTCTGCAATGACCTGTCACACCACAGTGTGCAACTGTAATGAAATATGAATTTCTTTTTTGTTGTTAGAAAGAAAGCCCTTCCATTTTATGAACCTACACATGCCCTTTAATAAGCAGTAGGTGTTGTTGCCAATAGCATTCCATTCTTTATTTTTACAAGTTTCTTTACCAGAATTTCAGGTATGTGAGGCCTGGAAACTGAAGTCCTCAATTTATTCACTGAATTGTTGCACTATATCTGATTTTCCTATCTTCTGTGCTAGAGGCAAGATCTAGTAATGTGATGGTAAGACATATTTCCCCAATAGAAGTCTATATTGAGACTACAAGTAATTACAACCGTCATTATCTATTGTAATGATATCTTTTTAATTTTGCAAACACCCAGCCATTAAAACAGGACTGAAACAAAAAGTACTCATTTCACATATGCCTTCTAATGGTTGTCCAGGGCTAAAAACCTTGAGGGAAAGGATTGTAAAATAACATGAGAATTAAAGGGTTTCAATTACTTGAAATATTAATTTCTAAGAAATTAACTCCCGCTGCAAACAAGGATGAATGTAGTCTGCTCCAACAAAGCTTGGGCAGCTTAACTCTAGAGCTTTGAACCACAAGGTGGTTAGACTCACAAGGAAACACCTAAACAATTACAAATCTTCTAAGTTCTCTGAGGCTTATCATGACAATTCCTTCTCTGGAGGAGAAATACATCCCATTTCCATGGCTCAGTAGTCTCCCTGTCAGTATGACTTTTTCAATTTAGGTACAGTGGAAGCAAGTTAAAATGAATGACTGAAGATACCTTCTGTTAATTTGGAGGGGACATTAAAGTGTCCTAAAACTTATCTGGGATCTACCAGGTAGGGGTTTTTTTGCTTCCCTCTGACTATATTCAATTCATATTTAATGCCAGCCATTTAGGTTTTTTGTGTAATCAGCAGAGAATAAAATTATTCCAAAGAATAATTCATTCATCTGGCTTAGATCCTGCATGGGGAAAGAATGAATTGTGCTCTAGAGATTTCTAGCCCTGCATTTCTGTAGAGGGAGAGCTGACAAATTGCTTAGACAGTTTAAAGTTAAGTGAGATGAATCCTGCCCATCACTCCTGACACATACCCTTGAAAGATAAATTTCAGCTCCTTGAAATCAGTAGGATTCAAGCCATCTAAATAATTTTTAGAATTTTGTCATTCATCTTAAAATCTACTAGCTCTACTATTTGTATGAACAATTGCACTTTTTTATCTCACAAGAACACTGTGAATTTAAATGCAGTAAACACTGTGAAGCAGACAGTAATCATTACAATTGAGGTCAGATACCTTGTGTAAATTCTTAATCAGTGGTATTTGGAAGCAGTAAAAATAAGGTTATATCTTTTTGTGATTAGTGAATAACAGAAATAAGTTGTTTTTGTTTGGCTGTTTCATAAATCAAACCTATATGCATTTAAAATACTTGAACCCCTTCAGGTCTGAGCAAGAGCTCTTTTTGTGCTGTAGTAAGGAGGATGTGTTAATACAGCCTTTCTTTGAGCCTTTGTGATTATCCTTTAATGATGACTCTTCCTATGACTCATGAGTGAAGGCATTTGTGCAGGGATGATAGATATATATTAAACATTTACTTCTAGACAGTGTGCTACTTCTCATTATTAAATCAATGCTCGGAAATTGACTTGTGAGTGCACTGGCAGAAATAATTTCCACCTATACAAAGATGTCACTTAGGAGGAAAAGTTCTTATTAAATTAAAATTTCCTCTGTTGTCCTAGTTATTTTTGCTGAGAAGTAAAAGCAGGTGTCATCTTCATCCAAGGGAAATTGGTTTTTGACTGCAATACTGAAAAGAATATAAAAAATATGCTTGGTAGTCCAGAACACTAGTTCCTCAGGAGTCCAGAGTTACAAGGTCAGTGTTTGGTTAAACTTTAGTATGCCTTTTCTTCTATCTCTGCCATTTTTTACTCCTCCATTGCTTGCCATGTTCAGTGGAATCCTAGAATCCTAGTACATTTTTTCTTAAGAGACACATAAGATTTCTCTAGGGTGCCCAGCACTGGAAGAATGGTAGATAAGGAACTCAAACCTGAGTTCTCTGTATAACATTTGGATTGCCTGACATGACACTTAGCAGCTATTCCCTTTCTTCCTTTACATAAGGAAAGGTCTGATTTGTTCCTATGAAGAATAACTCAAAATAATTTAAAAAAATAACTAAAATCTTGTAAAATTTAATGGGACAGAAAAATGCTATGATGAGTTTTAACACTGAGTAATTCTTTCCATTAAATATTAAGCAGTTTATTTTTCATTCAATAACCTTCACATGATTATCACAAACTTACCCTCACATCACTGAAAAATCCCAGTACTTTTTGTAGTGAGAACAGTAATCAAGATTATTGTTCATTAGGGATGAGAAATGCTAATTTGAAGTCTGTCTGCTCCTGAGCAGCAGTGTCTCTAGGAGAAACCTGCAGAGGCCTTCAAACATTATTCCATAACATGGGCAAGTTTTGTCCTGAATTTAGATATCACTATACCTTGGATATTATTTACTGAATGAAGATCTACACTCATTACACATCATTTGGACTCACATTTATTTAAAAGAGGACCAGTAAATTTCCTACACAAAAGGATACTCCTCCATATTTCAAGCTTTCATAAATTTAGCTTTAGTTACAAAGTAGAAAATATAGTTCCAATTTGAAATAAATGGACTATTGTTAGTTTAAAAAAATTCCTTTTATCCTTTCATGTTGCTCCTCTTCATCTTGGCTGATTTCTTTTTTAAGTTCTGTACATCCTCTTCATAATCCTACTGGAATTCCACTGCTACTGCATTTACAGCCATAGCACACTTGCAGAATTCCAAAAGGTCTATTTTCTTCCATTTAATGTAGCAAAAAGAAATCTTGCCTGAATGTAAAACATATCTGTTTTGATTATGCAAACTGTTGTGTGTAATTTTGCATCTTCTTTTTATATCATGTCCATTGAATCCATTTTAAAGGGAAATCATTTTCTAGACTAAAATGTTATCCTAAGAGCAGCTCTACTTTTGCTGACATGATTGTGATTAGGAAATGTAGATCACTGCATATGAATACATTCAAAAAGAATTTTTCTGATCTAAACTCTACAAGCGAACAAAATAGACCACAAATAAATAATCAGGCAGCTTTTATAAGTTTAAAAATAAGTCATGTATTGCAAAATTAAAAACAAAAAAAAGAGTAACCAGTTTGATCTGGAAAAAAAGCATTTTCAAAGAGAATCCAGCAACATTGTTTTTAATTGGGTAGTAGAAGTGTTAAGGTGACAGGACTGAGAACAGGTAAATCATCTAGGAATAGAAATGCTCTAAGACAGAAAGCCAGCTGGTGTAGTGCTTCCTTTGTGTCAGTGATCCATGATGCATTCTGTAATAGGAACTGTTCAGACAGTCTGTTGCACAGCTGTTCTTCCTTAGAAACAAACAGCCAGGTCTGTTAGTGGTATCACTCTGCAGGTATTATAATGACAGTAGAGTTTTTTAGTTTGGATTTTGGTTTTTTATTTCATTTTCGCAAAAGTAGTATTCATTTATTGAGAGGCATCTTCACAACAACATAAATTAAAGTTGCTTTATGTTGCCATCCATACTGGATTAAGTACTTATAATGTGTCTGTAGAAGGACTACAGACTTGGAAAGACTTGGGACTATTTTTTATGTATTTTTTTAAGTTGCCATGATTTGTGTATATAAGAGATATAGGAAGATTATTTTGCTGGTAAATATCATCTAATATTAGAAATAATTCATAAAGCACCCACACTTTTATGACTTTAGCTGAGGAGTTTCATTTTCAAAGCCCAGTTTTGATCCTGCACCACCCCTGACTGCTGCAGTGGTGCAAGGGGATAGACAAATTCTAAAAGACACATTATAAGGTTTTTTTGAACTTACCAAGCATATCCTGAAGAAGAAGATGCCGATAGGATAACTCTTTTCTCTGACTCTTCCTATGCATAAGACTGATCTGGATTATGAACTGCCAGTTATTAAGGCAGGTTTAGTCCAGCAGTCCAAATATTTTTTAAGAAAATTGGCAATGCTCTATACTCTAAACACTGAAGTTATTTTCCTCCAAAGCATAGAATCAAATCATAAAGAATCATAAATATTTTTAAAATCACAAATGAACTGTGTCACACCACTAATTAGCTGATTATTTTAAAAACAAACACAAAATTAATTATGCCTGCTAGTGAGACATTTTTTTCTTCCCCTCCATGCAGTCCTTATGGAAGGGATCTGGAGAAACAAATTGTGATGACATTGAATAATGGTATTCTGGGACTGGGTTGACACTGAAGTAGTCATAGCTGCATGTAAAATAAAGCTTAAAGTCGTACTGAGATTTTAGTCTGTGCTGGGGATGAAATAGTAATGTGTTGAGTTGAAATGCAAGGTGACAGGGTGATATTGGTTTTAAAATGCTCTAGAGGAAGAAATTAGAGATATTATTAGGACTGAAAGAAGTTATGGACTAGTGGACATTAGGGATGCTATTACCAGCAGTGACTACCCGGGTTTATTCACAAGTAGGCAAAGTTGCTGTTTGCTGTAATCCTTTCTTCTTGGCTTCAACACCACTAATGCAGGTAGGATATATTCATTGCCATCCTTTTGCCTCACCACTTCCAAAGTGATCGTGTGTCCTCCATGCCCAGTTTATGCCAGAGGCACCACCAAGTGGAGCCCACTGTTCCTTTATCTACTGCTGAGTAAGGCAGGAAATAGAGCCACCACAATCTCATCCAGCTAAATTGCAGGTGCTAGAACAAATGGGAAGAGTTGCCAGTACAATCTAACTCAGGGTTGCCTGTCCTTACCCCTTCTACCCTAGGGGTAACTTGTTGAATATTCTTTTTTGAGTACTAAAACTTATACTGCGTTACAGACTGATGTTTGGATCCAAATTTTGAAAATCAGTACTATGCAGACAGGAAACAGTTTCCTATGACGAATACCAGATGACATAAATTTGCAGTTTAACTGCAAAAATTTCAGTCTTTATGTCCAGGTGATATATATGCATATTCCTGGTTTCATGAAGTTTCACTATGTGTACCTGCAAAGTAAGTCAAGACCTAGACCTAGGAACTCCAGGGAATCCATGGCAAAAAAATTCAAAATGTGGGATTTAACAGGACTCTGTTATTATAGCAAATTTCTCTGCAAACATTTTAATTAAATCTAGATTGATATTTGTGAAAAAGTTGGAGGTTATGAAGAATCAACTCCATGATCAAAATAGACAGCTGTTAGGTACGCCAACATAAAAAAGAAGCCTCTTATCCCATTGCATTTATTGTGATAAAATTTTTGGCAGAAACAGGACAACAAGGATACAATATCTCACATGGTGACAGTGCTAAATTGTCATTAGCCAGACAGGAGAAATCATTACTGGTACTTTTGGAAGTGAGAAATTAGGGATTTAATCCAAAACCAACTTGAGCCTGAAATGCGCTATTACAATAAGCACCTAGAAGGGAACTTAAGGCCCAAAGTACCAGAATGACACAGGTGACTTTGCAGGTTCAATCAAATAAAAGCTTTAACATTAGGGAAGTTTTGGAGGGTCATGAAGGAGGGGAAGAAGAGAAGGTTACTCATTTCTTTTTGTTTTAAGAAGTTATGTTTTAAGAAAAAAGTGTTGCTAGATTAATAGAATTATTTTTCTTTCCCAAGTTGCCTACACAAGTAAGTACCATTGTTTTAAACCACCAAGCTGATCAGCAAGTCAAAGGAGATAACTGAAAATGTGCACCTGTGATGGGATGTTGTAAGGAGAATGTTTATCTCAGGAGGCTTCTGATAGCTTAGGATATTTCAGTTTAACCATTACAAATCGGTGAATTTAGTAAAAATTGGGAGGGGCATTATGAGGCATTATCTTTCCTCCATCCCTGAATACAAACGATGAAATTCTGTCAAAGGTACTATGCCATGTTCCCTGTAGATTTGCTAATTTAGTACACCATGGAAGACACTCTAAATACAGTTTCTATGGTTTTTACATCTTTTAAATAAATGGCAGTGGTCCCATACACAAAAGACAAAAACTGTATTGTCTTCTCCATTTTTTTACCCTTTTTTACATGTTTTGTACAATGATTAAGAGCTGACCTGGTTTGACATGCGAACGGTATGAACTGTTTTCTATTGGCCACAAGGTCTTAGTAGCAAATAATAAAATATATTTGGAACTAAAATTTCTGTGTTTATTAAGTTAGCTTCATGGTTGACTGGAGACAGATAAACACTATCACTTTTCTCTCTCAGTACTCTGGGAATTTTCTTAGCATATTTATCCAGAATAAAATTATTTTGGGAGTAATTTTGATAGCTGCTGTCATATTTCATTTATTGTGTATTTGATTTATCATATGCAATGCCAAACAGAAAGTAAAAAATCTATAAAAATATAATGATCTAACAGGTGATTTAATTAGTGCATGTGTGTAGAAAATGTAATCTGTGGTAATTATCTATAATTATATTTTCCTTGCAATTTAAAATAACTTTCCTTTTTCAGTAAGGAACAACTCTCTTTTTCACTTTTCACCAGCTTCCATAACATTGATTACCTTTCTGGCAAGGAGAATTCACCACTTGAACTAGAAGAAATATCAAGGAGTTAGTAACTGTTTATAGTTATTCAAGGACAGAAATACTTTATATGGAGGTCAAAGGGGGTATTTAATTAATAGCTATCAAATAAAACAACAAAAAAACTTGATTATTAAAGAAAATCTTCACAACACTGAGATCTATTGATTCTTCCACAAGTCTCCCACAGGAAAGTGGCAGAATCTTTTGCATTTAATTTTTAACATGAATGTAGTGCTCCTGTTTATGTATCTGCTCCTTGACAGAGACAACAGTGAAAAACAAATGAAGACATGGGAGAAGAATTTGACTGGTATTCAGGAGACTCATGAGGTGCTTGGGAAAATTTGCAAAGCTATTAGGGCAAGAAAGTAGATAGAGCCATGAGTAGAACATATAGAGGGGAAGTAGAGCTAGGTTGAAGCCTTGCATGTATCTATGCATAATAATGCACTATCAGAGATAGCAAAGAATTATTAAAACTTATTAAAACAGACAGAAGTCTGTGAGAAAGCATGAAAATGTGAAGATGTGAGTGGACTTACAGTATCAGGAACGGAAGAAGTCATGCCAGAAATGGATTTGTGGAGAAGATGAAGAAGCCAGCCAAGATGCCCCAATAACTGAAGTTTTCTCTGTACTGTAACTTGGATTCCCTGCCTTTTTTCCCTGAATCACCCTTCTTCCCAAAACCCCTTGGGAGAATCCTTATCTCCCTACCTCAGTATGCAGGAATCCTTTCCTGTAGAGCTTGGTGAAGTCCCCTCATTGGCCCTTAGTTAACCCCTTCCCCACTGGTCTTTAAACCTATAAATACCCTGGCCCATGCTGAATAAACTCTCTCTCTCTGCACCTTCTCCGGTGGTCTCTGTGTGTCTCTCCCATGTGACACCTCGGGGACCACGTGGGTGGTGGGGGCGAAGGGGGAGCAACCCCGAATCAGCTGTCCTATGAAGAGGCCTGCACAAGAATAGGTATAAACAGCCTACATAAACATTTAGAAATATATACCCCAAATCCTGTATTCACTGATATATGGACTGTAGAACATGCTATCAAACTCCTATAGTAAGTGAAATGTAATAAATTCATTATTAGAACAAAAAAGCTAGTACATCATAATTTCAGTAGGTTTCACTTTGAAATTTTGTGTTGAATGGATTATTTATGTGTTCCCATTAGACAATCAGAAATATTCCACCTGAATTTTCTCTGGTAATAGCGGATGGGTTTTTTCCCCCCAGATTTTTAACTCAGTTCTCTCCTACAGCCAAAGTCCTGTATTTGAGCATATACCTGCAATGGGTCATTAAGCTTTTGAGGCATTTAGCTAATCTGAAAAACATGAACATAAACCAGTTTCCATAAGACAATGTGTTAGTAGTAAAATTAAACAAAATCAAAAATAGTTTGAACAAATAGTTACAGCAAATGAAATAATTTAAAAAAAATAATTTAATTGTGCGTTTCCTTATCGGAGACAAATATCTGGGGTTTGATTCTGGTTTTGCAGATTGCAAGATTTTTACTTTAGAAACTTGGGGTGAAAATGTCTCTCCATCTGCCTGGATTGAACAGACATTCTGCTTCAATGACCATGTTCTTGTCTTATGTTTGATTTTTGGTATGAAGAGAGAAATTGTTGATGTACTTCTAGTGATAAAGTATACAGTTAAGGGCAAAGAAGTAAAGGTAATAACGCAAATGCCATAGATGCAGCTTGAGTTTTAATTTTGAATGTGTTGGAGATATTATCAATATAATGCAATTGATATTAAAGGTGGGAAGTTTCTGTTAGATGTTGAATAAAAAATATGTATAGCAATAATAAATCACATATAGTTATTTCTAAAAGTAGTATAGATTAAAATGAAGTAGGGATGGTATTAACTATCTCAGTGATTCAGTTAAACAGAATGTTCGTAGGCATAACGAGAAAACATCTTAACATGTTGACATCTGCATGGTTTCATTTACCTCTGTCAGCCAAGGATCAGCAGTCAATGAGATAAACATGTTGAGACCAGATACTTTGCAAAGCATTTCAACAACTGAACTGAGAAAACATTCAGGAAAGTTTTGTATGGTCCATGACCTGCACTGTGGGTTCACCTCCTTCTCTCCATTAGGACCAAGATAGAAGCCATAGCCATGCACCCTTAACACCAGACTCTTTCTTGACATGGGTTTTAGATGGTGTCACTCAAGCCAAGACTTCCCTTCTTTCCAACACTTTTTGCAACATGAAAGTGAGATTCAGACTCCTACAAATTTTTTTTTGGAAGAATTTGCAACTTTTTCAAAAGAGGAGACCTAAGGGGAGGGGCAGGGGGAACAAAGTTTTCTCAGAATATGCTTTTGTGATAAATAGTTCTTCGGCAACAACCAGAGGTGACTAATACCTTATATGAGTGAATGCAGCTTGAAATGTAACTCAGTTGTTTATATTGATTGGGATGTCACTTTTCCAATATTAAGTAGCAGAATATTTTATGTGATGTTAATTTATCATTAATTAGTATTTTACACAGACAACAGATCTTATCTGCAAGATTGCCAAAATAGTGTTATATTCTAACAGCTGGCATTTAAAGAAAATAGGAACCTGATTTTGGAAGATGTAGGAAAAAAAATTAAAAACCTTGGAATACAGAAAGCTTGTATAAGCTGCAGAGGAGTGTTTCAATTTGCCATCCATAGCTCTGGATAGGTGATTGAGAGCCATTGTAAATAACACTGCTCCTGAAAAAGGTGACTTCAATCATTGTAGAAAAGACTGTTGCATGAAATTCACAGTGGAAGTATTTATTATGTTATTTTAAATTATTAATTGCTATTTTTCACCTTATTCAGTAATGACATCCTGGGATGTCCAGAATACCAATTCACTAAGTGTAGTGGGTTGACTCTGGCTGGATGCCAGGCACCCACCAAAGACACTCTATCACTCCCCTTCTCTGCTGGACAAGGGGAGGGAAAACACACCAAAAGTTCATGAATTAAGATAAGGAGCGGGAGAGATCACTTACCAGATACCAAACATCATGGGCAGGACAGACTCAAATTGGAGATATTAATTGAATTTTATTACTAACAAAATCAGAGCAGGATAATGAGAAGTAAAATAAATCTCATAAAACACCTTTCCCTTACCTCTCCCTCCTTCCCAAGCTCTATCTCCTCCCACCCAGAAGTGCAAGGAGACAGGAAATGGGGTTGTCAGTTCATCACAGGTTGTTCCTGATGTTCCTCAGGCAGAAGACTCTTATCCCTGCTCCAGCATGTGGTCCATCCCATGGGAGACAGTCCTTCATGAAGTTCTCTAATATAGGTCATCCCATTGCCAACAGTTCTCCATGAACTGCTGCAATGTGAATCACTTGTCTTCCATGGGGTGCAGTCCTTCAGGCACAGCCTGCTCCAATGTGAGTCCCCCCACAGGCTCATAAATCCTACCAGGAAACCTGTTCCAGTGTGGTCTTCTCTGTCCACAGGTCCCTTCCAGGAACCTGCTCCAGCACAGGTTTCCCACAGGTTTACTTTGGGGCATTTACCTGCTCCAGCAAGGGTTTCCATGGGCTGCAGGAGCACACCCTGTCTTCACCACAGACTGCAGGGAAATCTCAGCTCTGGGGCCTGGAACACCTCCTCCCTATCCTTCACTGACCTGGGTGTCTGCATAGTTTTTCTGTCTCCTCTCTTCTTTGGACACAATTACATCTGCACAATAATGTTTTGGGTTTTTTTTCCTTCTTAAGTGTGTTACTCCAGAGGTGTTACTGATTGGCTCAGCCTTGGCCATCAGAGGACCCCTCCTGGAGTCAGCTGGTGTTGGCTCTACCAAACATGAAGACACCCCCGTAGCCCCCCACTACCAAAACCTGGCCACACAAACTCAACACAGTAGTGTTTAGAAATAATATTTTCATTTCTAGCTTGAATTTACTCAGGGCTAGTTTATGTCTGATTGCTCTTTTGCTAACATGACTTAAATAGTTTGTCTTTTCTCCTGATAGCTGGCTGAAGAATTTACATATAAGAATGATTCTCCTTTTAAGTTTCAATTTGCTAGAAGCAAAGGTCTTTCAACACTCTTCAAACAAAATCAGCTCATCAAGCCTCTGTTTGTCCTTCGAGCCTCTCCTTGCTCCTTTTCAGTTTGAATTTATGTTTTCTGAATGTTGGTATCCAGAATTGTAAAGGTGTTTCGCATGAGATTTTATATATGTGTATATATTTATTTATTTATACTGATTACATTGCCCAAATTAGTAGAAATGAGGTCACTCATGTTTTGCATTGGGAAATAGAGATTATGAAACTCAAATATCAAACCAAAGTCATCTGTTCCCTTCATTTATTCCAGTCATTAGATATGAGAAACAGAAGCACACAGAAGAAAACATCTTAATTTACAGTGTTCTCTTTGTTCACTGAATTTCTCTTTAGCTACTTGGTGGCTTTTCTTTATCTTTTTTTTTCTTTTTTTTTTTTTTTGCTTTCAAGCTATGAATATCCATAAGAATAGCTATTTTCTATTTCATATTTTCATTTCTAAAATATCAGTTCACTTCCCTGTAAATTTTCAATATTGTGCAATTCACATAATTGCATATAACAATAAATCAAGCACCTTTATCATACCACTTATTCCTACTCATTGAATATATAACTGTCAAGAAACAACTATGCCATCATATTTCAGTTTCAATAAAAAAAATCTTATTTTATTGTGGCTTTCACTTGTTTCCAGATGTCCTCCCTTTCTTGAAAGAGACAAGTCTGGGCGATGTCAGATTAAGATGAAATATCATCATCGCAACATATTAATTTTTCTTCAACGATCTTAAAATAGCTTTCTTATGCTTTTGCTGGAACATTTTTCATCTTGCTTCAAGGGGAAAAACAAGGATAGGAAAATCAACATCATAGCTTCAAATTGAGTGGTATATCCTCAAAATGTGGGCTGCAAATTTAACTGCAGTGGCACAAACACTGTGCAGAAATAAACAAATACATCCTGTTATACTGGAGAAACATTTCCTTTTTGGAGGCTGCACCCTTTATACATAAGTAACAAGATGAATGTAAATAAGTAATATTTTCTAGGCATAGTTATGAGATATATGCAAAAAAGATAAAAAGGCAAACATCTTTTGTGCGCATTTGAACACTGTAAGCTTGTCTTCTGAATCCGATGTATAATTTTAAAATTCTTATAGATAAATCAACACACATTTTGCTTGGAGAAAGTGCTTATAAGAAACACTTAGCTCAAAATCACTGAAGTTATTTTCACCAGTCTAGGATCTGACAGTATCTATTTGTCTTAGATCAAATGAGAGACTAACACTGTTAGACTAATAACACATGATATGAAGTTTTACAAGGTAACTATGGAGACAATTTCAAACAATTTAAAATGCAAATAAAATATCAGTGCTATGTTGTACAGGAATCCTTTAGGATATATGAATTTATCTGTAAGTATATTTTTATTTTGTTCATACAAAATACTTTATGACAAAAAGCCAAAAAAAAAAGGCTTCAAGGCAGGGTTACATTAAAAAAAAATAAGAGAAAAAGAAGGAATTAAAAAGTGTTTTTATTTTCTGGTACTTTAATTGTCAGTCAAGATAACAGTGAGTTAGTAAAACACTACCAGTGGAACAATCAAGTACCAGAAAGCAAACAGGAAAAACTCATGTAAAGTCACATTGGCAGAGAAACGCCAAGTTCATCTCTATAGGTTCTTTGTTTCAATGCTGAAGAATGGAAATAGCTAATTTGGAGTTTTATTTATGATTTTTCTGCCATATGCAGAACACTTAACAATTAGTTACAATTAGTTATAATTAGAGTCTCTTGATCCATTTCAGCAATTCTATGTTCTCCCTTAAGGATCACTCATTTTGTTGGCATAATAATCAACCTCAGACTTTATCTAAATACAGTTTGGATTATTCTAATTATTTTTGTTAGTGAGGAAATTTTTTTTTAAAGGAAAGTAATTTAATTGGAGGCAGCTTACTTTTCTTCTATTTTCATCATAAGCATATTGCAACTTCACACTACGATGTGTTTCTCATGATGTTCAAGGCTTAAATGCGCTTCCCCATATTTTACTGCAGACCAAAGAGCTTGTAGCAAGTTCTGTCCCTTCCGGGCTCACTGGGGCTGGATCTTTACTTGGCCTGTGCAGCTGAAAAAGGAGGGCTGAGAAATTAAAGTAGTCCAACCTCACAGTTTAAACATTTGCCATTTTGCTGTGGGTAGAATAACTTAATTCACAATTTGTTGTGGTCAAGTGCAAATACAAGGATTTACTTATGACACCAAAGCAGACAACACGGTTGCGAATGTTTATAGAAGACAGAGATGCTGAAATGGAAGGAAGAAAGCATATGCCATCTGCTTACACTAAGGATACATGAGGTGCACTGCTCTCTTTCACTTACCCAGCAGATTTTATGTCCTTCCTGAAAATGTGGCATTCAGGACCGTGGGGAGATAAAGCTGCTGTCTGAGATTTCCATCAGAAAATACTTTCAAGAGCACTTTCAAGGAGCCACCTTCAGAGGTATATTCAGGTTCTCAGGCTCAGTTCCTGTGAGACATGATATTTAACTGTTCATGACCACTAAAAGTGGCAGAAAGAGGGAGAGAAGTATGAGATGAAAGGAAAATACTTTTTTTCTTTTGGCAGCAGTAATCTCTTGTGTAGCAGTAACTGCCTTTGGGTTGGTAATCTTATCCCTTAGCACCCTGAGATACCCCCATTTGGTAAAAGTATATTTGCTCATACAGTCCATCTGCACTTTGAAGTGCTACCATGAGTCCAAAAAATTGAAATTCTTTAATAGAGTACCACAACCATAAAAAAAGAATAATTCATTAAAATGTCATATGTAATAATAAAAACAAGTATGACAAGAAAAATAAGTAGTAAATTGTGGGTACAGGGGATTTTTTTTATGTGTCCTGAAATTTTACATTAAACTTAGTCTTGCAATACTTGTATAAAATATTTTTCTCCTTGTTGGTCTAAAATGTAGGCATGCAGGCAGAAGCATTGATTCACATTGCAAGTTGGCTAAATTCAGTCCAGATGTTGCATTATGGAGGCAAGAATGGATATAATGCTGAAATTATTGTACAGAGATTCCCCCTATAAATATGTAAACCATTGGAATCAATTATATTAAGATCAGGTCTATTCTTCTGTGCTACAGTGGTGAACCTCCCTTGCTACAATTGAGTTTGCCTTCTTGCCATAATTGTCCAGGGTCTCTTGCCTTTCCCTTCTTACTATAAATAATGTCCTCTCACCTATCCATATGTCTGGCTAGGAGATAAAATTCCCTCACCTGCTTTCAGTTAGGGGCTTGGTTAAAAGCCCAGCCAGGATGCACACTGTGGTTGTTCTAACAGTACACATTGCTGTTAAATAGCTGACATGCTAGAGAAGATGCTCTGCAGGCTGCACCAAGTCCTTGAGCTGTATGGTATGCCGGTCTGTTCTCCAACTCAATTTCATTTATTTGTCTCTGTGTCAGTAGTAGGATATGAAACTGTGATCTTTCTTATTTAAATATATCAATGGATTTCAAAGGCAGAGGACTTTTAAAAATCATTATTTAATTGGTATGTTATCACTTATTTTTAATATGATTTTTTATATATGGTAGTCATCTCAGAGTAAACAATAGATGTATACACCTATATTATGGTTTAATACTGACATTACTATTAAACAAGAAAACATGTCAGAAACTTCAATGATTAATAAATGTGACAAGAAGAACAAACACACAAAGTTCAGTTCTGCTTTCAAAAAAATTACTGAAAAAGGCACATACTACTTTTCAGGATATTTTAAAATGCCAAAATTCCTGGTGAGACAAATATGTATTTGCTGCTACATATGAAATCTAATTTAGCACAGATTTGATTTTTCTTACTATTTTCCCCCGTATCATATCTGCCCTTGCTTCTAGAGTAAAAAAGTAGTGTGAAAAAAAGTTATTCCTCCAATGTAACAGCTCCAGCCACCACAAAAGTGATTGCTTTAGTACCTGAATAAAAAGAAAGGCTTTTTAACATTTGAAAACAGATTTTCTTTGTGTTCTAGACATTTTAAGCCTCAGTATTGCTCAAACCAATGTACAGCATTACTTGTGAGGTATGAAACATGAGTTGCTACCTCTGTTAAAATAGTTGAGTCAGTTCAATCCATGTCTAAAAACACAGCAATGTGTGCCTCCAATAAGGAGAAAGTAGCGGTAACTTAGGCAAAAAGTGAGAGAATGGAGTTGATATGGACTGCAGCACCTTATAAGGGACTGGTGCAAATCTCACCAGCTCAGGATATTGGGGGAGATGTGTGCTGAAGATTAACATATTAATAAAATCAGTGTATTTTAATATAGGCATATTGCATGACACTAGTCTGGACAGGAGAAAATCAAGGCCAACTACATATACATGAAACTGTAATTCCAGTCAGAGATGATTTTACAACTACATTTTCTCATTCTGAAGTGACTGTTTGAACTGGAAGATTTACAGGGTACTCTGAAATTAGAATATCTTGATGGCTCTGTTCTACTTCCTTGACTGAAATATCAATTTGAAGATTAGCTCCTATTGCTCCACTTCTCAGATGAATATGGATGTACATACAGACTGGGGCAGGAGATCCTGGAGAGCAGTGCTGCAGAAAGGGACCCGGAGGTCCTGGTGGACGGCAAGTTGAATATGAGTCAGCAGTGCAGCCAGGAGGGCCAACCATGTCCTGGGGATCCATCAGGATGGAAATAATTTTTTATAGCTGGTTGGAGATGATGGAAAACATTCCATAAATTATTGTGTGGTAGCTTACTGTCAGCAAGATAGTCGTGAGCACTTATGACCTGAATTGTTTAATTGTGTGTATCAATCCACTAAGCAGCATGATTTAATACTTTCCAACATGCTGTCTTTTTGTTCTCTGTAATCTCTAACAGATCTGTGATTTTGACTTGACTATCTGGGCAGAGGTAGCTAAGCACAGGATTAACTTTTTTATAATTGCACAGTATTTTAAAAATGTCTCTGTGTACCTGTACATACATATGCACAACATTGGATGTATTAATTGCATTGCAGGACTGTAGAGGCATAAAAAAATAAGTCTTGTTGATCACCTCGATTAGTTTTATTCATTATAAGCAAAGAAAAAAAAAGGGTTTAGCTTTCGTTTTGCAACTAACAAATCACAACAGAGTAAGAGTAACTAGTCTTAAGGAGGAGATAGGAGGAAATCTTAGCTATGGAAAAATGAAAAACACCTTATCAGCAGTATAAGGTGTTACTAATTTTTTTCCTGTCATCTACCCCATATTTGTATTCTTTTTGAGTGGTACAATGCAGCATAAAAGTGTGTTGCAGGCAATTTTTGCAGAGCATGAGAAATATAAGTTCAGAGGGTAACTCGTTCATCGGCACACACCCTTAATGCCTCTCAAGTTGTCCAAGTGAGGGATGTTTACAGATAAGACAAAAGCAAGTCCTATCATACCTGCAGCTGACTGCAGAAAACTTGCAGCCTGGAGCATGAACTAGTATCCATTTATAGTAAGACTGGACCACAGAGATATATATTTTCAATAACTGATCTCCACCATGTTACATGTTCTAAAACATTCTATATTTTGTGAATTTTTTATATAACTGTGTTCCTCACTTATAGTTTTACCCCATATGTCAGCTTCCACAGATTCCAGGTTCCTAAGGCACAGGAAAGCTTTTAGAATTATGTTTTAAATCATGTCTTGATACATCAATTAAATTAAAATTGTTTGAAGAATGAGGAAAAAAGCTATTCTTATCAAAACACTATTTCAAGAAGGAAAAATAATTCCAAATTGTAAGAGTAAGAACCACAACATTCTCACTAGTTTGTTATTGTTGTTTTAATTTATGTCATGTATATTTATTTACTTCTAACTTCTGTGGAAAATACATTCACAGAATAAAGGCTCATCCTTTTGTTCTGACTGTACACATTTGTACAATTTGGTAATTAAACTGTAAAGCACTTCATCTTTGTATCTTTACTCTTGTGATCACTTATCATCCCCTTGATTCCGTTAATGCTTATGATGGAACAATGAAATGTCATCCTACCTGAAACATTGGATACAATAGTACCACTACTAGTGAGTAAATAGCCACTGTCAGCAGTTATCCACCTCCGCACAGTTCTTATCCCTTATCTAGAGAAAGTGTAGGAAATAATTTAGAAAGTATCAAACCAAGCAAGATTCAGTCCTCAGAGCAGTATTATTTAACTTATTAATCAATGACTTGGATGAAGGGACAGATGTCTTCTCAGCAGCATCACTGATGACATGAAGCTGGAGAAGTGGCCAATACCCCAGAGGGCTGTGCAGCCCTTCAGAAGGACCTGGACAGGATGGAGAGATGGGCAGAGGCGAACTGACTGAAGCTCAACAAAGGCAAACACAGCGTCCTGAACCTGGGGAAGAATAACTCCATGCAGCAGTACAGACTAGGGGCTAAATTGCTGTAATTCAGCTCTGCAGAGAAGGACCTGCCTGTTCTGGTGGACAATTAGCTGCCAATGAGGCAGCAGTGTGTCCATGTGGCCAAGAAGGCGAATGGTATCCTGGGGTGCATTAAGAAGACCATAGACAGCAGACAGAGGGAGGTGATCCTGCCCCTCTGCTCTGCCCTTGTGTGGCCACATCTGGAGTGCTGTGACCAGTTCTGTGCTCCTCAATGCAAGAGAGACATGGAGTTTCTGAACCAGGTCCAGTGGAGACTTGCAAAGATCATTAAGATACTGGACAGTCTATTTTACGAGAACAAGCCGAGGGAGCTGAGTCTATTCAGACTTGAGAAGAGAAGGGGACCTCATCAATGTATATGTAGTATCTGAAGGGAGGGTGCCAAGAGGATGGAGCCAGACAATAAAAGACAATGGACAGAAACTGATGGACAGAAAATTCCATGTGAATATGAGGAAGAAATTCTTTACTCTGTGGTGACCAAGCACTGGAACACATTGGCCAGAGAGTTGGTAGAGTCTTCCCCAGGGGAGATATTCAAGACTCATCTGGACACAAACCTGTGCCATGTGCACAGGGATAACCCTGCTTGAGAAGGGAGGTTGGACCAGACGACACACTATGGTCCCTTCTAGTCTTACCCATTCTTTGATTCTGTGATTTTGTGAAATCAAATGAACTTTCTCAAAAGGGAGATGATTTCATGAAGTCATCTTCATTAAGTTGTTAGTTGTTATAACATTTTCCAATAACTTTTAAAAAGCTTTCAATTCGCTCTTCACCTGAGTACTGGCATAGAGGAGGTGTTGAATTTGAGCTGCGACTTAATCACTTAGGAGAACTGTACTATATAAGTTTAGGTTTATATAAATTTGTGAAAGTAGTTTCTAAGATGATAGAGAACTTGTCAGCCTTTGTATGCTGAGTGTGAACAAAGGCTACTAAAGGCAGTTGAAAGTCAGAATCTTTTCTGGCAAGATATTTTTAAATAAACATGGACAGCAGATTTCAAACCAAGGCTGCAAAATTGTTTTACTATACTCTAGGCAGTTCATACTATTTCTATATTTCTCAAACTGCCTATTTTCATATGACACTATATATGAAGAAATCTTCAGAGCTAATTTACGTGTATCTATGCAGGTAATCCAAAGAAATTTATGTGGGTTTTTTTTGCATGACTGTGTACACTTATTAACAAAGCTAATTACAATCTAAAAGTTTATTTGAAACCAGGGAAACTACAGAGCTAAAGGAAGTTAAAGTAATAAGTGATGGCAGTAATGAAAATTAGATACTATATAAACATTTTTCCTAAATGGATGGTAAGGACATGATGCCATTGGTAAAGGTGATTATCTCATTTAAGAATGTTTTTCCAGAACCACTGCTGTGGTTGCCAGGCCTATTTGCTGATGTACAGATTAAGGCTAGGACACAATTCAGTTCACCTAATTTTAGCAGCCTAGGAGATGGATGCATATTCCAATCTTAGTGATGGCTGTCCTTTGTGATAAACATCTTCAGAAGGCAACTCACACCTCCTTTCTCAGACAGCTTGGGGAACAACCCTTCTGGAGGTGGTACTCCTTCCTTTGACCACAGGGCAAGCTTAGAAAATGTATGCAAACAAGATGCCTAATTTTCATATGTAAAATTACATGAAATAAATGTCATCTTGTGAAATATGTTTCCCAAAATAACATAAGAATTTTCTCAACTAATAGCTTATTGGTAGACAGATTTAAAACAGTAGGATGACCCAGGTGTTTGAAGTACATAGGTGCCCAAATGTTTTGCTTGACCTTGAGTTAAACGTGCATGTTGTGAGCATCTTTCCTCTTTCAATTGCTGAAGCTTACCAACCCCAGACTGCTTTCAGTAGCTGCCATCCACTTACTTTTCCTGGCTGAGTTGCTGTTGAGATTGTTTTCTAGGCTATTAAAATTAAAATGAGCCAGCATAAACCATTGAAATAATAGATCGTTTCTGCTTGCCTGCTCTGCTAACCCAACTCACTTTGAAATAAATTAGGGAGTGATCACACAAGTAATTTAACCAGTGGATCTGGCAAGGCAGTATTCTCTGGCAAGAGGATGGCAACAAACAGTTGGGGGTTGGCTGAAGCTGGTAATCTCTTCAGCTGGTCCTGTGGGAGCAGTAATGCAGAAACAATTAAACAAAGCTCCCAACTGTATCTTCTTTCGAGGGCCATCATTTGTTTTCATTCAGTAGTCTTCAGTCACCTCATTTACCACCAGAAATAATGCTATTTCCTATTTCTCATGTAAATATAGGCAAAAGAAAGAACTTCATCTTCTCAGGAAATAAACCTCGCAGTGTGACACATTTAGACCCATTTGTATTAAGAGCATGCAACTCCAAATTGTAAGGAAACAAGCTTGCAGTTTACAGATCGAATTTTTGCTGAAGTTTTTTGTAGAAATAGAATGCCTTAGAAATTCAAAATATCTGCTCTAATGAGATATTATAGGAGAACTCCTGGAGTTGACATAGAATCAGAAGAAGAAAACAAAAAGAAAAAATGCTTCACTAGTGGCTTTTTTGGTGTAGTCATCTTGGAAGCTGAGGGAAAAATAAAAAAAAAAAACAAAACAAAAACAAACAATAAAAAGAAAAAAAAGAAAAAGTATATTTCTTTTTAATTCTTGAGGTTACATCATGTTTAAATCCTACAGCTCATTCATTAAAGGGTGTGATGATAAGTCTATTGCTGGGAAACTTGTTCAAAAAGAGAAAATCTCTACAGTTTCTATATGTTGGTAATCTAGCTGTTTGACGTTATTCTTATTCTTGAATTAAATTCTTAGACACAAGAAAGATATTCTGCTGTTCATCTCTCTTCTGCTCTTAGAAATATCGTCCTACCTTGCTGCTTTATGAATTACAGGAAAGTGATCTTTATGTGACTTGTTCATCTACAAAGAAAATTTGTAGTTCAAACAACTTTTGTTTAAAAAATGTTTGCTCAGGTTTGAAAGTTCATAAAAAATCATCTGTCAGTTAAGTTTTGCACGTGGCATTCTTTTTACATTTTAGATAATTCACAATGTTTTATATAACTGCAGCCTTGGATTTTTAAATAGTATTTCAACATGCAGTCAAGAGCTGTACTTTTTAATGAATAAGTATATAGGCCAGTGGAAACAAATTATTAATCATTACTTCCTCAGACATTTTTTACAAAATGATTGAAATTTTCAGACATTACAGATAAGTTATTTGGCAAATGTCTAAAAGGAATTCTACTTGACAGCTGTGTTACTACTTTAAGAGGTTAAATCAATTCCACACTTACAAGGTCATTACTTGTTTCTATCATATATTCAAAAACATTCTCAGAATTCTATCTAATTGCACAGAGACAGAGCACCATGATTTTACTCAAACTAATACTAATTACTTTTTGCTAAATGTTTTGAATTTATATCTTGTGAAGAGAGTTCATATCATTTTTTACTATTCTTCTATGATGTAAGTTTTGAACTATTTCTAATTAATGTGAGCAATCAGAATGCCACACTCTTCTCTCTCTGTGGTGACTAGTCCTTGCTAGTAATTGAGTGGTAGCCTTAAACAAGGTGAGGTCATGAAGCTTATTTATCTGACACCATGAATTCTATGCCTGTGCAAGAGGGAAAAAGGATGGTTTTTTGCCCTCAGGGTATTAGTCATGGTCCATAGGTTCGTGGGAAAAATGTAGGAAGTCTCAAAAGTTTGTTCCTATTATTTCAAATTTTCTTAGACTTCATTTGAATCCCAAAGTGAATTTTCTATTATTCCTTTGAAGGGTGCATAGGAGGGTACCAACAGTCTTTGAGGAGCAACACCTGCAGTTGCATTCAAAGGCATGACTTTTCCAAGCAGTTTCTGAGCTGCCTGGTATTGTCCCAGGAAGGATAAAGGCCTAGGTTTTTTACCTGACTGGCAGAACATTCCACCACCAATAGAACTCTAAACATTGTTTTAGAAGTAATGAGTCCTGCTGGTTTCATCCTGCAAGACCTTGAAATCCCACAGGGCAATGTGGTTAGAAATAAAACAGAAGGCTGAGGCTTTTAATGAGTTTCCTATCCACAGATGCCATCAAGCTTTTATACTATTCATTTTATTTCTACAGCTTCACAAAGGAACCCAGAGTTGTGGGCAATACTCTGACAAGTGCAGTTCACAAACTTGGCAGAAATCTAGACTTTAGACAATAAAAGATCAGTGAAAGAAGTAAAAGAAAAAGCAAAATAATAAAAAAAATGGACTTAAATATGCGATACTTTTGCTTACAAAAAGCAAACATAGTTCAATTCAGACAAGCTAAATTCCTTGGAGCATAGAATGAGGATATGACTTCAGGTTTCCGTGATGCTACAAAGGTTATGATGACAAAGAAAAGTGAACTGAATAGGGCCAGTGAGAGGTCAGTGTGCATTTTGGGGATGTTCTTCAGGTTTGGAAGACACTACATTTTATATTACTTTTTCCTCCTTTTACTTCTTTCACCTATTTTACATCTTTATGGGCCTTCCTTAAAGGAAGATCCTGGAACAAAATTGGCATAAAGAAATACATGGTCCATGGACCTCTAGTCCAGATTGGATAGTGTTGTGCTGATTGCCCCAGATGAATCCCTAGTAAAATGTGGAAGACTTTGTGACTATAAGAGAAACAAACTCCACAGGTTGAAAAACTTGCCTTTCATCTTATCTCAGCCCTTGTTCAGAACCAAAACAAAATTCTTATTAATGAGCACATAAATATTTTTATTCTCAGTAATTTCTTCCTGCAGTTGTTATGAGCAAGTCTGTGTTGAATGCTCTTGTGGGGATGGTCCAAATCAGTTCAAATGACAGAAACTACTTCCTTTGTAACAGGGACAGGGTTATTTTTCTAAGATTTCCAGTATAATTTTGCAGTCTTTGGAGCTTTCACCAAAAGATACAGATGCACTGTAATCCCAGCATCCATCAAGAACAGTTTTGCTCTTTGAGTTGTACACATCATTGGTTTTAGATGACAAAACTATTGATCATAAACAAAATTAAACATTTCTGAAAACAGTAACAGCATGGACTTCTTGGGTGCACAATTGGACTCCTTGCAATGCACAATTATTGAGCTCTAAATTTCAAGATTTTTCTTTGTTTTGGTTTCCATTGGTATAAGAAAAGACACAACCTGCAAAAAACCCTTATAACTTGTGGAGAGCTATGAGAACAGATTATAAGCAGTCAGGATTTTTTCTGTTCAGCATTAAATTCTGAAAATAGTATTTACTTAATATCTAGATTTATATGTCTGCAATTTCAGATGTGGACTGTAAACATTGAGTCTGGCTGAGCCTACTGACTCAGTCATGGCCAAGTAGGTTGAAATGAAGAGAAGAGTTTCAATGTCTCAAATGTCTGTGTACATTCACTCTAAGAATTTTCCAGGGCTCTCAGAAGCACTTACACGATCAGTATTTCCAGCTCCACATTTTGGCACTTCTCAAATTTGAACATCTCTCATTCTGTCCTGTGTTAGTATCTTACACTAATTAGCTGTACAATATTTAAGATTTGCTATTTAATATTGAAGGGAGCCTACAATTTCATCCTTGTGTTCTCTTTGAAATTTCTCTCGCTTCTTTTACATTATGGGTTTAAATTTAAAGAAATAATGTGTTATTTGTGATGTTGTCATAAAGACTGCATTTAGCAATTGAAAAATTGGCTTTTAAAGAATATATATTGTACATATATGCTACATAATCATAAATGCATGCATAGACATAGATACATAATGACATGCATGATTACTATTACCAGACCTCATTTGTACAGAGCACAATAATGCAGCATTGTAGTGTTTAACCTTTTTAATGAAAACTTCCATCTAATTATATATCTAACATATAATGCTGCCAGTAATGACTAACCAGATATCTGTTGATAATTTCCAATATTGATTATATATTAAAGCTTTTGAAATAAAATTGAAATTCCTTAATAATCAACTGGCATAATAAATATATAGCTTGCAGCTACACATTCTTATCACTTCTCCCTAATCCTTACTCCCATATTTCCCTCTATAAAACTCTATTAAACACCTTTTAAAATAAATTGGCACTTTTGGCATTTCTCAAATCTGAACATCCCTCTTCTGTTAGTATTTTACTAACAATGAGCAAATCACGCTTAGTGATAGCAGCATCCAGTTTTGTACCAAAGTCTAAAATCAGATTGCAGACCTGTAACTGAATCTACAGCAACATATGTGTCTACTCAGCACTACAGTCCTTCAAGTGGACTCTGCTTTGGTATAGGAATCTTAAGCACAGCATTTGGTTTTGACACTCAGGTATTTGGGGCATAGACCAATTTTCTAAACATGTCTATAGTGCCTACTATACTTTGATAGTATCCTGAAAAAGCTCCTTAATATTTAGTAATGGGAATGAAGGAAAATAAGTATCAAAGCAATAATGGTAAGTGAATGTTCTGCTATAAGCTTATATGACTGTTTATGGTAAAGCCACTAAAATTCTTTCTTTGTCTCTTAGTGCAGTTCACACTGAAAAAAAAAATAAAGGAAATTATCAAAATACTAAAGAAGGTAGAATGAATGGTTTAAAAAAATATGTTATAAAATACGTGTTTTTTTCTAGTTGAGTTCAAGTTTAAGTGCTAACTAGTATTTTGAACACTTAACATGAGATATCAAACAGCATGTGCTTTCTATTTATATTGGTTACCAAACTCAATATTCAGAGGAAGAGTGTATAAAGTTAACAAGCAATTATTTGGCAAATTAGTACTCAACAACCCTGAGTAAATAGGAAGTTTGAAACCTATCTGTTATACAGCTACTTTAATTTGCATAGCACACTGGTGTGTTTGCTTTGCAAATACTTTGCAATGAATCATCATTTGTACTATACAGTCCAAAGAAAAGCAATCAAAATTCACAGCAAGACAATGAAATTAATTATAACTGTTGAATTCTGTGGTGGTAATTCCTTCTCATGCAGGAAGATTAATTGCATTGCACTTTCCTTGCACTCCACTAAATGATCTGATGAATGTATAATCATTTACAGATTTTTCAAATGCTGAAAATTGATTACCTTTGATTAGCTCTGATCTGCACAAAGAGCTCTGACAGAGTATCAGTGAAACATTACAACATTACAGACAAAGTAACAAATGATTTAATTACCAGTGTGCTTATTAATGTTAGATTCCCTGCAGAGATCCTGGCAAATCAGGGACCTGTAATAGACCTGTGGGTTTCGCTGAATTCCATTAGGGTTTAAATAATATTTCTCACTATTTCTCAAATCCTTCTTTTCATGGCTTCTTAATAACTCTAATTAATTCTAATTTGCACAAAAATCCATTGCATCTCCATAAACTTTTAATTAGATGTAAAGTAAGATAAGTCACTGCTGTCAGAGACTGGGGAAAATGCAAACTGTGGCTTTATATGCTTCCAGATAAGTTTTGCATTTACAAAAGATATGTCTCTGTAAAGCTATTTAATGAAAGTTTAGAACTAATTCTGAATTAGGCATGTGTTTCTGCAATGCACTTTTAGTTGAAAACATAATAATAGTTGCTTATAGATGAAGAAAGTGAAAAAACAGGATGGTGAAATGTTTAGCTGACAAAATGGTAAACATAAATTTAATACTTTTTATGTATTGCCAATATATACATTCACTCATTTTGTTAATTGTGGTAGATAAAAAACTCTGATTAAGCAGCTACACTGTACACTGAAAGACTATTTGAAAATGAAATAGCAAAGGAACACTAGCCCAGTTACAGACCATGCTGAATGTTGTTGGCACAAACAAATCAGGCTTTTCTATGCTTATACTAGTGAACACTTAGATCAGTTCAGATTGGCAGCCTCTTTGGTTTTCCCTGGTTTTATGTCATTATATATGACATTAAATTATTATAAAGCAATGACAATGAAAACCCAGATGATCAGAGAAGTCAAACAGCTAAAATTAAGCTCTGTTTCTGCAAGTGTTTCTTAGAGAAAAAAAATAAATGTAGGTAATTAAAAGCTTATTTAGCACTGAAGTACTAATACATAGACAACTTATAATAGTATTTTTGTATTTCAGTTGTGTAGGAAAGGAGCAACTGTAATACTGCAGGTGTTACTTTGTTATTCGTAATGCACAAGACAGAAAACTTAAAAAAAAAGAAATATTCAGCCCCCAGTGTGGATGATTACATTTATTACATTCACTGCTGTCAGCAGCTGAAAAGCTATCCATCACACTGAAACAGCGATGAGAGTCAGAAGTCTCTTTTTGTGGAGAAATATTGAAGTCAGATTGTTGATGTCAAAAGTCAAACTCTAGTTCAGCTATCTGTTTTATGAATCTGACTGAGACACATTGTGCCTGTGTTCAAACTGATATCTAGCAGAGCTCATTTTAGCAAATGTGTGATTTAGAAGTCAGAAAAACATTCGTACTAGCAAAATATTAAGAGGAAACTGATAGGGCACTCAACTGCATTTATATTTAAATATCACGTCATTCAATAATAATGCATCATTTATTTTTTCACTGATGGTTAAAAACTTGCTGTGTATGATACAATGGTGTTCTCATACTTGCATACAGTAATGAAAAAAATATTTTATGTGCACAAAAGCATTTTAAATATGACCACTTTTACCACACGCATATAGACTTTTCTGTTGACATGGGAATAATTTTTTTCCAATTTATTTTGGAACACAAGCACAGACATACGCACACACACATACACACACGTGTGTGTATATATACGAGGAATGATACGTTCAACTATTTTCAAAAGGCAAGTAGAAGACTTACATGGAGGTATACAGACATAAAGATGAAGCAGTGCACGTACGATAGCTGAGTAAGAAAATCCAGTGTAGACATGATGAGGAAAAAAAAAAAAAAGAATGTTTTAAGCCCTTAAAGACGGATTACACGTTCAGCATTGGAATTATCCATCTTTACGGACCACAGCTACAATTCACTGTACTTCGGTAGCATAAGGGAGATTCTTAGAAAAAGGATACTGGACAAATATGTCTAAATGTATTTTCAACTTTTTCTAATTCCTCAGGTCCAACTTCTAAAAAAGTGAAATAAATCAACTGCTTATTTTCTTTTCATCAGAATTTTTAAAACAGAATTTTACAAATAACTGGGAGGAAAGCAGGGTTCAGATGATAAATTGTACTCCATTAAAAAGCACTAAAAATAAAACAAGAAATGTACTCACAGCTTGGAGAGTACTATTTAATATGAGTATCTTCAGTAGTTTACATTGAATATTTTAAAAGCGTTTCTTAAGGAAGGTGCTTTCTAGCTGAGAGAAAAACGTATGCGCTACACGTTATTGAACTTGCTACCGTCACTGCAGATTTTGTTCTGTTTAACAAAAACAAGCACAGTTTGTGAATTCAAGTCAGGGAGTTCCTTTTATTTTTGCTAATTTCACCATCCTTTCTCTTTTTAAGCACAGCCCTCAGGGTACATGATGTAATGGTCACCATTATAGTACAGAACAGGAAAAAAGGGTATCATGAAATGCAGAATTGAATGGTATTCTTAGAAAAGAAAAACGTATGCCAGATTTTTTCCAAGGGAGCTCTACTCAAAAACAAACAAATATGCAGATACTGTAGAAAGCTTCTTGAATCATCATTAGTGGTTAGAAAAAAAATTGGCAGAAAGAAAGTGGACGGTTAAAAAAAAAAAAAAAAAAAGCAAGCCAAAATGGAAGGACTAATTCAATGATACCAGATGTAACACATGACTGTGGGGATTGAAGGGTCATGAGTTTGAGTCAAAACTCAACTTCGAGTTAATTGGCTGGCAGTGGGGCTGCACAAATTGCAGAGATAGAGTACTTGTTTCCTAGTGCAGGAGGTCAGCCTTCTTATGCATTTGCACTCTTTGCATGGCATCCAAGAACTAACACTTTTATTTGCTAGAAAAGAGTTTTCTTGCTTGTCATCTTTTTAAGGAGAAGAAAAAGAACTGGCTGAGCATAAAACAGAATGACACATTTAAAAAGATTCAAAAGCTGCTCTGTCTTAAACTACATGTATTTCCTTCTTCGACTTTTTTGTCTCTACAAACAATCAAGAAAACAAATGGTACACAATAGTTTCATGGAATATTTTAACCCAGTATTATGAATTCATTGATATGAAAACCATATATAAAATATGTAATCTGAACATATTTTCCCTTTGAAAGACTAATATAGCTCTTTCCACCTTATCCAAGTTGAAATGTTATTATGTTTAAAAGAGGAAAATAATTGCGGTTACTGACTTTGCTGGTGAAAAAAAAAAGTGTTCCTTAAAACATTTAAGTGGGCAAGTGGGAAGGATTTTTTTGAAAAAAAAAAAAAAAAAAAGCTTCTAGCTGTGTGCGTGGAGACTGGCTACGTGCCCGAGACGTACAGCAAAAAACAACATATGGAACTCACCAGTTCCTAAAATCCCTTTCCACAAAATTCATGCCACTCCTCACCACAATAAAATGACTCACAGAGGGGTGTGTTTTATGCCTCCCAGGCAGAACTCCATAGTCCACAATTAGTCTATCTATTGAAAGGCCAAAATACTTTATTGTTTTACTTGCTGTATAATTATCTGTTATGATGAACTGTGATTCTAAGGACTATTGTCCCAAGGCTTGGATCTGTGTGTGGAGCAGTTCCCTGAATGAGACCCAGGAGTGGACCTTCCATTTAGAATCCATGCCTGAGTGATTTCTCCAGTCTCTCCGTGGCTGGCTGAAACAGGGACTGTTTCTGCATGATTTCTTGGGTTGATGAGAAGCAATTATGCCTTAAATGAAGTCATTCATGTCTGCCATTTTGTTTGCATATTTTTCAGCATTCACCTGTTATTAGACCTGTTTTTAAACTGTAAACTAGTTTCAAGTAGACTTTTGTGCCTAATGCGGTTTGGCAATCAGAAAAAAATATATATGTAATGTTTTCTTCACTAATCACTCAAGCAGGAAATCTAATAGAGTGATTTAGAAGTAAAATAGCATTTAAGAATTTCCCAGACATTTAATTTCTGAAGTGATAACGTATAAAGATAATAATCTCAAGATATTAACTAAGATTTTTAATGTGTATTCTTTAAACAACCTTACCTGGAGGAGATTACCAAAACAGTTACTTTACACCACTTAGAGCTGGTAATACTGGTAGTGTAAACAAAATACTACTTTGGGAATGTATTTGCATGCATGAGTAGATATCGTGTGCCATTTTTCATAATTTCCTTTGAAATGTATAATCCCTTTAAACAGCTAGATTTTTTTGCAGAGCTTTTACTTCTGATAGCTCTTAAATTTTTATGAAAATTCCTTCACTATGTATAGAATCTTCTAAGTAGTTAACAAATAATTTTCTGCTTTCATTCTCAGTGTCTGGTAAAGCTTTTTCACAAAGCAGTTTCCAAGGTGATGTTAGGTACAATGCTGATAAAAGGTAGCCATGCCATGAAAACAAATACTGTAGAAAGAGCTTTGTCAATTTGTATTAAGCTGGATATATTTTATGCTAATTTATGAAATCTTTTGTTGATTTGTCAGGCTTCTGAATGCTTTTTTTTTTAATGAAGATGAGTGAATTTTGATAGATGCAATTTATGTCTGAGTATCTCCTCCCAAGAAACAAATTACTTTGTCACATTTTTCTAGATGGTAAATATAAAAGACAAAAAAATATGTAGTCCTGACAGATCTTTATATAATTGTAAAGATTAAAACACAAACCAGTTTTCGGATATTTGAATGAATTGTATGTGTAGATCACTGATTAAAACTGTAAATGTACTTAGAAAAAAATCCTCTTTTCATATTGAATAATCCCTATAGCTAAATATAATGAAATTAAACTGACAATATAATCTTTTTTTTTCTTTTAGTTTATATAAAACATTGGAAGGAAGTTGTGAGTACTTTGAAGTGCATAATTTTTCAGGGTAGAAAAAGGTTTTTTATTTTTGTTGTGTGCTGTTTTTTCAGAAGAGACTTGTACTAAGGTGACCTCTACTGTTTAAAAAAAAGGTTTGCAAAGGCAGCCCTCTCCTAAATCATCCAACAATCCTAAATTGCCAAGACAGACATGGATACTGATGTGCTTGAAACTATTTGCTTAATTCACTGCCGTTTGGATTACTACAAATGATTTTAAGGTTTCTTTCTCATGCATTGGAAAGTTCCCCTGCCATTTACTTCCTAGCCATTTGCGTGCAAATTCTGCCTGTACTGGGATCTCTGCCATTAAATTTTCTTCACACTGAAGGGTTTTCTCTGCTCCTGGCAGGGCAAAGTCATGACCCAGAAAAAAATTGATTCATGAATTCTCAGGGTGCAACTAAAGAAGAGAGGAAATATGCCTTGGCTGAGCTCCTACTAGTGACAATTTAAAACCTGTAATTAGTTTGGATTCAAGCTGCAAAAGGAATCTGAATTTAAAATGCATTAATTCAAACTGATATATTAACTTTAACAAAGTAGATCACTTATTATGTAGAATCATTATTACAGTCTGTTTTGCTAATTGTTGGATTCCAGACTTTATTAACTTGGATTTTATTAGAAAATGTAAGTAATTGCCAGTGAACACTTTATCTATGTGATGGTTTTCTTAGTGAAAAAGAACTTTTTGCTGGGGTTAGTTAGCTTTAACACCTCAGTTATGGATTCTATTTTTGCAAATTCCCATCATCTACATGCTGCACAATGGCTGAGGCCACTTACCCCCCACTGATATCAGGACCCCACATCCCCTTTAGCTAACTCCCTGACATTTCTATGAACTACACAGCTGAAATGTTATACAGTAATTAATGTTGATCCTAGCACACACACAGCCTCCAGTACAAATTAGGATAGAAAAGGTTATCATAATATTTTGCTAGACTGTTTGGTAGACTTGAATTGCTCCCTGTGGGGGACAAACAAGAAAAGGTATTTTTAAGATTTGCATGCTGGAGGAGCATCCAGGTATTTTTATTTAGATAAAACAAAAACTGTTTTGAACATTTGGTCTGGGAAATGTAGTCTTGCTCTTGGCATGTTCTGATACCTGCGCAGTTGCACTCCCTGAGGAGCAGTTTGCTTGGGGTATGTGTTTTTGCAGATGAAACAATGTATGATGACTGAAACTCTTAACCAAAGCTCTGTTATCTTGTGGAGTTCAAATCCAGGTACAACCAGCAGCTGGATCCTCTCGGACTGTCAGTGGTGTCTGAAAAACACTCAGAGACTAAATAATTTAGATTACACCATTCTGACCTGTATAATTGTTTAAATGAGTAATGCAGCCACTAACTGAAAGAGGTCAACCATCTGTAGAGGAAACATAGAATTTGGTTTCATTTCCAAACAAACTTTTGAAGCCCCATACTGTGGGAGGTAGGGAAAAGTCTGCTGACAGATCAATGGCTTATCTGCTACACCAAGGTTAAAACTTCTATCACTTGTAGAAAGCAACGTTAATAGAAAATGCTCCTGAGAGAGTAGGTTTAGTACAAATAAAACTTGATCCACTCAATATGCCATTAATTGTCTCTTTTTAATTTTTTGTTGTTTACAATGAATGTGCCTTAAACAGTTGTGATTAGTATTGATGGATTCTCATTCCTCATTAAGGAATGCCACAATCTTATTTAGATATTTTTGAAAAATTATATTCATAATGGAATTGCTGAATAATATATGGCTTGTCAGTTTTCTTTTTTAGGAAATAAAAAACCCTAACAAAATTGCTGTTAGGTTAGAAATTACAATTTCACATCCCTTCTAAATTTGCAATGGGAACAGGTTCCTTATCCAGAAGCAGGCATATGTGCATACATGCATATGTGTCCTGAGGTTTTTTTATTTAGCACATAGAAATGCATAATATTTGCCTGTCCATTCATACCTTGAAATGCTATTTTCAGCAACAAAAAGAATTTTGCATATGTAAGGATATTTTTTTTACAGTTTAGATCCCAAGGTGCAATTCCCTTCACCATTTTTTGCATGACAAACTCAATGTGAAACAACATTCCCAATGATTAATGTCCTCTCTGTAATTTTGATAGCATATATAGTGGCATCAAAGTTTTTCCCTGTCATTTTCTGTCTTGCCTTTTTTTTTTTTAATTAGAGATAATATTTTATATGCAGACTGAACCTCACTTAACACTGCACAAGATTGTAACTCGACAAACGTATATTATTGAATGATGCCATTCATCACATTCAGAAACAGAAGTGAAGGCCAATTTCATTTAACAGACAGTGTGAGGATTGCTGCAGAATGCACAAATGGTACTTTGTAAATGTTGTCCCACTCATTTATTAAGGCTCTTTTAACAGATAACTGTTCTTTGGAGACAGTAGACAAAATCTAAGACTTCATATTGAAATTAAAAGAAACATACTTTTCCCTGGAAACACGCTCAAACTCATATAAGCTCACAGAAATCAATACAAACTGATGAGCACGGGAAAATCGTTATGTTTTCTCACCCAGTGTTCAAATTCAACTTTGTTCTTGTGAAGACAGATTTCTTTTATACAGGGAACAGAATAAAGTTCAGCATTATCTGAAAGCAATGTTTACCAATTCTTCTGCAAAATTCTTACATAGAAAGATGCTAGGACAGCGTTCTCAAAACCCAGTATAATAATGATGAAAAACAACTATGTCTGAGCCTGAAAAATTATTCACCTTTTTGAAACTGGGACCAAGTTACCAAGACCCCAACTATTCTAGTAGGAAATACCACAGGTCAGCGAATAAATGTGTCCCTTTTTTAACTTTATCTCTCAACTCTTTGCTGTTCAGTGCCCTAACCTGAAGAATTAAGAACTAAATTATATCCCTTCTAAGACTGCTTTGTCACCAGATGCAGGTTTAAATATAGGAGCCAAGAACGTATATTCTCTAGCTTCTAGTTAAGTACAGTAGCCCTTATAAAAAAAATATATCAGAAACATTTTGGCCTCCAGAGATATAACGAGACAAAGCAGAAAGGGATGATTTGAGAGTCAGTAAAGAATGAGAGCATGAGCTGTAACTCTCAGTCTTTTGTAGGTGCCTATGTCAAGACAGGTGTATCACAAAGAGAGTTTAGCACAAGAAGGTCATAGGAGGGATTGACTGGGAATAAGTATATTCCAGAGCTGAACATCTACTCCTTGTTTTCATAAGGGAATGATGTCTTGTTAATCTTGACAGTTTAAACCGAGAATCCTTCTACCAAAATTCAACTGTTCAAGAATTGCAATGCAACAGAGTCACTGATTCATAAATATTACCCCATCAATAACCCATATCTGACATTTCAGAGAAAGGTGAAATTCCAGTTGCATGCCATTAATTCATTTGTGTGTCCTCCAGTATCGCCCAGACATATCGCCGCATTACCGTAGTGCTATCTCAGAAATATTTGAGCCTCTTTTAATAGATAATTTTTCTGGAAAAGTTTTAGAAATGGATTCTGGGTTTCAGCAATAGTTTCTACAAGAACATTTGAAATAGATATTGGCTTGTGCCCATTAGACTATATTATTTTAGAATTACAATTTTGACCATAGATGTATAAAATAGTGCTTTAGTAGCACTAATATGACATTATTTTTGCTACCATACATATTCTGTAATGCAACACAGATTGAAAAATATGTAAATAATCAAAGCCTGCTATTAACATTGTCTGAAGTTAGAGTCGGTTGAGATAGATGGATTTTAACTAGTGTGACTGAAAAAAAAATCTCTTCTTGAATAGAAAGCTTTTGTAGGTAAGCAGAAATAATCATCTGTTTAAAAGACTAAGTAGGGGCTAAGCACTTCAGGGAATTTGCAAAATTGCTGCCACACACTCTGAGCCCTTGACAGCTTGAACCACCCAAGCAAATGAGGTCTAAGGAGTGGATACCCAGCAAGTATAAAAAGGCAGTATGATCTTCAAAGTGGGCCATGTAAGCAAAGTAAGGAGTGACAGATAATGATATTCAAGCAACAGACCTTAACTGTCTGTTTCCCATTCTTTTTTAAATTATAATGTTTCGATAGAGTAGACAGATAGATTCCATAGAGGTTCAAATTAGGATTGATATTTACAGTCCTCATAACAACATCTGTGAACATAAAGTTCTTTAAAAGAAAGTGTTCCAAATATGAGGTTAAATTTTGGTGATTTAATCTTTGCCAAAAGCAGGTAGATAAATGGTAAAGGGGCTTTTTGTGTGGTTTTGTTTGCTTGTTTTCCTTGGTAGCGATGAACATAATAATGATACTATTATCTAGTCTGGTAACTAGTAGCCAAAAATTTGATGCACCAAAATTCATTCTTTGAATATGATTATGTTTTCTGGTGTAGGTAAAGGGAAGTCTTCTGGAAGTTCAAACCGAAAGCAGACTATTTAAAAAAAAATACATTCATCTTTTAGTCCTAGTAGCAGAAGTACATGAGCAGATAAACAAAGTTTATTCTGTTTCATGGTACATTATTCTCTGCTAGTGTACACAGTTTCTGCCAGTTCTTGAATATGTGCATTCCTAAACTAAGGTTTATGAACATCATGAGGAACACATGCAGTGCAGCTGATGTTTGTCATTATCTTTTATACATCAGCAAAATCATGATGTAGGAGTGTCATGTTATGGTACTGTGCTGCCACATTTAAAAGATGCATCTTTTAAAAGATAGATCTTTTAGGATATTTCAAAATCCTTCTTAATTGATAAACCAATTTTCCACATCCTTTTTAGATGGAAAATTCCAGGATATTGATGTAATATGATAAACTCACTTTTGCATCCCATCTAGTAGAACTCCTTCTTATTCCTATAAGCTTACCTGTCAGATCACATTATATGAAGAAACAGGAGGTGCAGACTGATAATTCGGGGTATTCACCGATGTCCTACCCACTTCATGGTTAGTTAGGGCATTTGCCACCTATTTTGTATTTTGAAAAGATAACTTTCTTTTAAAATGATGTGCAGAAATGCAAATTAAAATAGACTCATATAGTTGTGATGACACTTTTTCCATTTGTTACAGTCTTTGCAATATTTTGTATTTTTCTTCAAGCATAATTTTGGGGACATTTAAATATAAGAGGCACTAAACTGTTACTTAAAAAAAAAGTGTTTTGGTGAAACGCTGGAAGGCCTAAAAGACTTAGGCAAGAGTAGGCAATTGAAAGGAGTCAAAACTTTCTAGTTTCACACAAAATATTTTTATATAATTTTAATTTAATTTAATCATAGTACTGGATTATTGACAGTGTGTAGTAAGGGTACAAAGTCCTGAAAAATGAAGATTGCACAATCTGCTCACATTGGTAAGACACTACTTATTTTTACATTATTTTATGCTGCAAAGATAAAAAAGAGTAATGATCCAGAGATTCTCTAAGGGAATATAATTTCTTTAAAATCAATACAACATAAAAAAATAGAAATAATATTCCATTTCTAATGGGAAGGAATGTTGTTTTATAATTGCAGTATACATTTGTATTTATGACAGATAACATGCCTTCTCCTTTAAAGGATTTTAAGAACTGTTTAAGCCTCTTTTAAGTTACCAAACCTGGTACCTCTTGTACAAAACTGTGCCATCACATCAGCATGTAAGTGCACTCTGCATAAAAAAAGATGGGGATTGATTTAGGCCGCACTACGGAGCCAACCCCAGGCTGAGAGTAGCTTTATTCTCTGCTTGTTTTCTCAGCTTTTTATTCATTTTCAATGAGGGAGTGTGGTGCTTTTTTGAAAATGACTCTCTTGATGAGGCCTCTGATTGTAAAGTACTTTCAAACTGGGAACTTCACCACCTTTGTTGCTGAGTGGATAACTTTTCCATTAAAAAATATGAACCTGCTTTCCACCAGCCCTTTTCCTCCTTTCCATTATTGTTCATGTGCATCAAAAGTAACTTTCCATACCAGACCACTTACAGGAAGCTAGCAAAAAAGATACCCATGTTCCAGTGCAATTGCATGATAGCAACCAATATTTTCATTGCCGGATGGTACTAATGGCAGTTCTCTAAATGCGACTTGAGTATTTATCTAATCCACTTTATCTTTGCAGATCTCCTATAGGTTTCCTGTCCCCAGTTTCATCTTACAGTACCAGTACACCCAGCATGTAGATATGAAACAATTTGATGAATTTCAGTCACAAAAATAACTGACTTAATGACAGATTTTTAGTGGGAATTTGTCCCTGGAAATGCTATTATTTCTGCAGACTACTGCTCACTACCCACAGTACTTCCGCTCTTCTGCTGCTTCTGCCTAGACTGAGCCCATGTTGACTTATTCTCTTGCTCTCTCAGAAATAGAGCGGTTTCTTTCCTCATGAAAATTGGATGTTTTTTTCTCATCATCATTTGGAATTTACCTCTCCTATACACTAACTTCTTCCTACTATACTATGGGTGTAGCTGTCAGATCTTCAAATCAATGGTAATTTACCAGTGAAAAAAAAGATAGATACTTAACATTTTAGCAAAAGTTTGGGCAATATTTAGCACTTGAGTGTTAAAAGAAGTGAGAATTCAAATTGTCAGCACTTAGCACTTTCATTCATATTCACTAATCTCAGGAAATTATGTCCTGAGAAACCAGCACATACTTAAAATTAAAACAGGCTGTTCAAAAAGGAGTCTGCAAGGCATCATGTTGTCGGTATTCAAAGCAGAGACTGATTATTTTTCTTTTTCTTATTAGATTTGTAGTTGTATCTCTTAATAATTTATTGCCTCTTTGCAGCATCCCGGGACACAATCTCTCACAAGCCATTATCGGAAGACATTACCAAACTCTGTCAAATTTGGATGTCAGATTATGTTATACATTATAAATTACAGCAGCAGATGTTCTTTGAAAAAGTTGTGGTTTCTTTAAATGATCTAGCTGATGCAACTCTTTGAGTCACTGTGGTGAGAGACAAAATTGATGACAGGCTGATTTAATGGTGCACTTTTTAACCAACAGTTTGAAGAGATTAGGAGGTTGTCAGAAAGATATCAAGAGAGGTAAAGGGATTAATTTCAGAAGTAGTTTTAAATTAAAAAATAATGGGTAGCTTTCTTTGAAAACTCTTTCAGAGCTGCAAGCATCTAAACTGAAAATGAGCCATAAGGAAAATTTTTCATTTAGTATTATTTTCTTTTTTTTTTCTTAGGCAAATGATTTCTGGATGTCCAGTAGCCTGCAAATTTTCTTGGAAAAATGTAATGTGAACATTTCTTGGCGAACATATTAATCAGCTAAGTTTCTTAAATATTTCTTCATCCCTAGACTGTTAAAGCCTTAGCAACAGTAAAAGATGTCTATCAAGTCAATAGACAGGAATGCGTTTGGTTTGACAGATAAATATTTTAAATAAAATATGTAATTGTCATTGAATAAATAGCAATGAAAATAGAAAACTACAATTAAAATAATTTCTTTTTAAATCTGTTGCAAAGTAAACTAATGTGGAGGAAATGTTAATTAAAATACGTTTATAATTTCAAAAGAAAAAAAGTTCTTATCAGAAAATGTTGGCATGGAAGATGGAACATAGATAGATTGATAACGTGATTCAAGACAGAGAAGTTTCCAACGTTGTAAACAAACCATGCCTTAATAATAATAGTATCTGCAGGTCCAATGTTTTCTTTCTGCAAGACCTACTCAAGCATAACAAATAGAGGACTGGAAACTGTCAGAGAATTTTACTCCTTGATGTTTCCATGTAGTAGCTTAAATTGTATGATTCATTATCCCAGGCAGTACTCCTAGAACTAGAGTTGTTTAATTCTTTTCCATTACAATAAATATTTTTCGGCATGTTATAGCTTTGCCAAAATTTAGCAACCTTACCTGAACCCTGACCAAATTTGTACCTGAATTTTGATGTTTCGGTATCTTGCTTCCAGCTAATTATATATAGTTATTTGTGCATCTGTACATGCATGTGTATATTTTAAAAAAGATAAAAATAGAGGTGTTGTTTCTAAAACAAATAGAATGAAAAAACTCACAAGAAACTAAACAAACCTCTATCCCATTTGGTTCACATTAAAAATTATGAAATTGCAGTAGTTCATTTGCTCAGATGCTCCAGTACAGAGCTGCTCACAGTCTTGTCAAGAATAATAGCCAACATTTGAAGTTTGAAACACTGAAATTCGTTTAAAATTAACATCATTACAGGACTGTGAGAAAAATCTGTGTTTACATGCAATCAGAGTTCTTCTCACTGCGCAGTTCATCTCCAGTCTGAGAACAGAACCTCACCTTCCAGATCGATAAGTATTGTCCTCTTGTGGTTGGCGGGCAATGTGGGCAGAGGTAGGTATGGCCTGACTGAAGTAAGCATTTGCACAGAATATGCAGAAATAAAGATAAAAATCAGAGGAAGGTAACAGAAACTTGAGCAACACATTTACAGAGGGGAATAGGATCAGTATAAAGATAGCAGACACTTGTAAAGGGAGGGCAGAATGGAGAAGTGTGTTGGGCATGACCAGGAAAAAGCAAGGAGTAAGAGAAGAATGAGACAAAAAGGCAAAGTAGATGGATCATTACGTTCCACAGTTAGGGCTGAAAACAGACGTTCAGAGAGCCTTGCTCTTCTGTAGTTTAAAAGTAAGTCTGACATTAATAATTTCCTACATGGACCAGAATTGGTTCACATAAAAAGTAGTTATTGTGTTGACAGCTGATACCAGAAACTCCATAGATTCAGAAGTCTTCCCTTTGACATAAAAGTCCTTTTTTTAAGTAAGAAACTGTTCTAAACATGAAATGTTTGTTTTCTCAGCTAATGAATCAAAATAAATAAAGACACTGTATTTCCTAAAATATTGCAATTATTACTTTGGTATAGATGCACAACGATGCAAGCTTTCACTGGATGATCCTATTCAATTTCTTCCAGAGTAGCCGCATCTTTTTCAGTGAAATCAGTAATTTCTCTATGCCCCAGGTTGTCATCTGCAGAGGAGGGATAATAACACCATTTATCTTCACAGAACTTTGTGAAGATAAATTACTTAACTTCTTATAGAATTCAGATGTCATAGTAAGTGTATCAAAATATGGAAACAAAAATCTGTGGTGAACACTAAAAAAAAAAGAGATCACACTTTGAATAACTAGACAAATATTGAATAACCAACCCTTCATCAGAAGAGGCAGAGGCTATACAAAAATAAATAGGATCAAGTAAAGAAACATAGTTGTGATACATGCATAAAAGTGCGAAATTAACAGTGCTGAATCTATAACAGTTTTAGCATTACAAGAATTTGATTTCCTTTGTATAACCTCTTTGTAAAACTTTGAGGGTATTATTTTTATTCTTCTGTATGAAAAATACATATGATCCATACAGTAAATGTTTTTAACTCTTCCTTTTGCATATGTTTACATCATATTCCTGTAAGTTCAGAAAGGACTGTTACTTTGATTTTACTTTTTTAAAATTGCCTATGAATATTCTATAAAGCACAAAAATAGTCTGGCCTTCTTTTTCCAGTTTTAATTTTATCCATCACATTGTACTTCATTCTCTGTTTGTCCCTATTTTAAAGGAGTGAGAACAAGTAATGTGTAAAAGAAAATAGAGGGTTGAAAGGTAAAGTACTAATACTAAGTAAGGAACAGCCATATGGGAGTTGTAAAGTATTCCCTGGGCACTACCTAGGAAGTGATGCAATGCTTTGTGTTCCAGTCCATGTTTGTGCATGCACATAGTGCATTTAACAGCAAAGAAAAAGGGAGAGCAAGAGGTAGGCTTATTTATCTATATGATGGTGTCCTATGCTTAAATACAAATGATGGTAAAGTGTACAATTAAGTATGTTTGAAGTAACGCAGCCGGAAGCAGAATAATGTTCTTTCTAATAATATATCTCTGTTCCTACAATTATAATCTTCAGCCTACTCCTACTGTCATGCAGCAGCTACAGGAACTCTGAAGTTTTCATTAATTCAGGGTTTAGCAAACTCATTTGGTATAAATTCTACTGTTCTTTATTTATGCTTGAATAATGCAACCTCTTTTGCATCCTGCCACAACTCGCCACAAAGACAATGTAAATGACTGCAGTGTGAAAGCAGGCAAAATCTTTTACTTCACTAACCAATAGATTATTTAGATATCAACATTACTTAGTGACATTCAGATTACAATTAGAATGGAGTAATAAACAGGACTTTCAAATATTTTGGCAGAACACTTGCTTGTCCAACCCGTATACCTCCCAGGGTGCTCCTGTATGGTTGTCCCCTACACTGTGCTGTAAACTGCACCCAGGCAGAGGTTGTGCTACCTCAGAAACACACTCAGAAGCATACTCAGAATCACGAGCTGGCTCAGGGCTCCCAAGCCTGTGCTGTGCCATCACCCCACCACCAATGACACTACTATCATTACCACTTACTGTTCCTGATATTTCCACACCACCTGATTTCACATAATGCTCAGTATTTTTTAGCACTCATCATCCAAATGCTGTAAACCCCACCATCCAAGTACTTCAAAATATATATGCAATATACATATATATACCCCCACACTACCCACAAAGGAGTAGCAGATCTGCAGGCAAGCAGAACTGAGACAGCCAAGACAGAGTGACTGAGTGGAAGGCTGGGATGCAGATTAAGGGTCCGAAATATTCTTCTTGAAAGCAGAGATCAGACATAACCATGGGCTGGGTGAATCCTTGGCCAGAACAGTCTGTGGCAAGAGTGTTCTTATTCTTGTACCTGCTAGAAATCTGTCCAATATCACTGAATAGGACTGAAACCTTCATTCCATACCTGGCAATAAGACTTAGAAATAGCTCCCCTGTTAATTCTGCCACTGATGAAGTAACTTTAAAGCATCAAGTACTGTAGCTAGTCCTAAAACAACAGGAGTATTATAAAATCTAGATATTTGAAATACTGTCAAGAGTGACTCTGAAGAATGCTGAAGCTATAATTCAGTCATGCTGTTCTGTTGATTATTTTGCATGGAAATTTAGTGTACTGTGTCCACTACTGGAGGTTGTTTAGTCTAAGCTTTAAGAGATATAAAATAAAATGTGATAAATTTGCCCAGAATAGCCAGTATACAACTACTTCTTGGGCTTTAGAGGCACAACAGGGTTGAATGTGTACATTTATCTGAGAACTGGCACTGTAGGCCTACCACAAAAAATCAAGACCTGAAACTCAAGTAATCTGCACTTTAATTGAAACTGCTTACTCAGGTTTTTGGCTATAACATCTACAGCAACTTGCAATTTCTAGGGATATTACATCACTCTGTTTCACTGGTGGTACACATTTATTTGATTAAGACTTTAACAAAGGTATCCCTGAAGAAAAGGATAATATTTAAAAAAAAGAAATCTTTGCCTTCTTAGTGCTACAGTGTTGCAGTGCTGTTTAAAGGATAATATAAACTACTTTTTTGTTTGTTTGTTTTCAATGGTGTGCGACAGAAACAGATCCAAGTGGAGTTTATTTGGAGGGTAGTGTTCCTTCCAGGTTCCCACAATCCAGGTATAGACACCCTATCCATTCTTTTAAAAATTTAGTTGGATGTAGGAGTATTGTGGGACCTTTTTATAGTCAGAATAGGTGCAAGAGAGAGAAAAAGGAACTTGCATAATTGTCCAAGAATATTCAGAGTAAACTTTTTCACAGAATTTCCAGTACTCTCATATTAAATTCTTATCTAATTAACAAAATATGATGCAGTTTTACTCCTGAGGGCTCAGCAATCATCATGGGTTGAAATCTAAAATCTTAGTAGCTACCTTTCTATAGTGACCCTTATCATACCTGCTACACCTCTCTGCTGGGAATGCTATCCCATAATCAATGTGCAAAGCAACAAGAGTAGGTAATATTAACTGGGGAACTGTTTTCCTAATCATAGACTCACTTGTGAAAAATTGTGGGAAAACCAAAGATATCAAATGCAAGAGGACAAGAAATGAGGATCTGCTCAGATTCCACATCCAAAGCTAGGACTCTGCCTCGAGCATCTTCCTAGTCTAGTTTCAGGCAGCCAGCAACATCAGTTTTGTAAGTCTGCAGTAACACAGGGTCCTATTGCATGTTTTCTGTTCAGAAACAGTAAGTCTGCTTCAACTGGGTTTTAAATGTCTTCCTAGTCCTGACATAATCCTAGCTGCAGGCTTTGTTGAACCAACTGGTGTTTATTTTGAAACTGACATGCTAATTCCCATAATCTGACTGCTCCTTGTAGGTCATTATCTCACCAGTAATGTACTGACCACTATACAAAAACATAGAAAGAGTAAAGAACCTTTAAATGATATGTTAAAAATCATGCAGTTTTGTTTGAATTACTGTGAAAGTTCTATTCTTGTTTCTGTTTTCTGCTCCACTCATCAGTTGTTTGTAACTATGCTAGAAAAGATTCTCTCCTGGCTGGAGCCCAGCAGATTGGTGCTCAGCTTGAGAGGAACAGTATTATTTAACTTTGAAAATATTTATTGATTCATGTTTTAATTAGCAGTAAAAAGCAATTTGTTTATTTTCAGAACATTTTCCCCCTCACATTTAAGGGCAAATTCTACTCGTTTTGTGTTTCACTTGCATAAAGGTGACATTTTCATAGATGCTTGCTTGGCACAAGGCAGAATCATGTACTTGGTATCCTGCCCTTGCTTTTTGAAAGATCCAGAATTGGCAGCTATGGTTATGCGTAGGGGGTTTTTGCTCTCTCTATAATTTGCTACTGAGATCAAATATGGAAATTTTTAACCCATATTTTGTGGCTTTACTGCATTTTTGCATTTGTAGGTGTTTTTCTTGTAATATGCTTTGTTCTGACATTTAAACACTGAACAGATATGTTTAAAATGCTTATGCCTAAAATACTATTCATCATGTTTCTAAGTTTGTACAGTGCATTCCAATGAATAGTTAACATTTTGGGTCCCAAAATAATCTCTACAAAGCACCATTTCATGTAGAAGCCAGGAAAAATGGTGGCAAGTAAATCCAGGTTTAAATGATACAGCAATATGATCCAAAATCATGCATTTCATCTATCTCTGCAGCATTCAGATAAGGAACCTTTAACAATGTGAGTAATGCTATTGGTACTTGCAATGAATATAAAGTACTGATAGAAAGTATTAATTATTATCATTGCAGGCTTGAAAGTTGATGCAGTGTTATTTTATATCACAAATGCTTTAAGCATCCAACACTGCTTCTGAAACATTAGAACTGGGCAAAATACTCATGAGGAAGGTATTATCTATTTGTTTTCAACAACAGCAAAAAAAAAAAAAATCTGTTTTCTAATGTGCAGTGGATTTAGAAGAAAATAATGACATTTTCAAAATAATGATATTTCATTACCTATGATGTAGTTATTTCCAGAAACTTGAGAAATACCCATATTTTCCATACCCATATTTTCACCCATGAATATTCAGAACCCTAATGAACTAGGCAGACAGAAGAAGCTAGCCAGTTTTTGCACGCTAGAGTCATTCTTATCAGACAAATGTTTTTAACCCTTCTTTCTGTGTTGGGAAACTATGTTCAGACAAGTGAAGGCATGTGCTTTGTATGTTACAAGTACAAGCACTCTAATATTTTGTGTTGTGTTGTTGTATTCCACGGCTGACCGTCTTGTTTCTTTGCTGATTTTTTCACTTGTGGAAGAGATTACAGAAAAGTTAATATGTGTGCCCAGTCTCCAAACCACAGCGTGCTGCAGTAATTCACTGGTGGCTATTGAAGTACATGTATTTGGATGTCAAATGCAAGGCTTCACTTGGCTGACCAGCTCCCCTGATGGAGTGTTAATCTGTAGCAGAGAAACTGCAGCTAACTATAGGAAATAAAGTTTCTTCCTTTCTCCACAGCTATGAAAAAGACTAACAAATAACAACACAAGGTTCACCTAGGCAGCTGTTTACAGAGTAGATGTTAAGTGAGTTGAATGTCACACTCAGAGTGCCTGCAAAAAGTTCCAGCAACCATTGTTCCGTGTTTGAGAAATCATTGTCCTCAAAGGCTCAGTTGCAGGAGAGGATTATCTCAGCAACAAAGATGCTAAAATGGCTGGGGTATCTTCTCAACCATGACTTCTACAACAGAATGCAGAGCTAAAACCTGGGTGCTTGACAACAGTCTTCAGAGATCCTATATTCATGAACAGTGGTCTAGTTGTCAGTAATACCCTTTAGCTCATGCAATTAGTCACAGGGTTTTAGTGCTTTGCTGAAAAAATTTGTGATCTTGAATTAAATGATGAATATATAACTCTCATTTTGACCCATGAGGTGAGAATCCCTGTGAAATAAATCAGTCCACTCAAAATTCTTTGGATTCAATTTATTCTTCATTTTCAGAGAGAGAGAGAGAGAAAAAAAAGAAAAAAGAAAAAACAACGTTGCTATTTTCCTGATCCAGAAAGACAGTAACTCCTTTGAAGACCTTCACTTGTTCATCTCCCCACTTCTACCTCAGATATTTCTAAACATTCTGCTGCTACCTTTGTCTAGCAGAGAGGTTCCAAAACTGCCATTCAAAGTGTTTCACTCCCCACAGATGGGAGCATATCTATTATCCATAGCATCACCAGTCTTTGTCAGCCAATCTGTCAGCTATGAAGTCATAAATTATAGCATCCAAAAATTCTTTCTGTTCATACTTCTTCACAATTATTTCAAAAAATATTTTAAAAATATTTATTTCAATCAATATAAATAAAAATCTGCATTCAGCATTTCTTACAGTCAGACTCCTCTTATTCCACCAAAAATCTCTAATGGCAGCAATGGAAAGGCATAATGATGGGGATTAGAGCATCTCTGACTAGAAACAAATACCATGACTTACAGTTTACAGTTTCCTCTAAGTGAAGAGTTTAGATGAGAGAGATGGTTATTTTGTATCCGAATGTTATATGTTTTAGCCAAGCTGTGCAATTCCATGCAGTTGCACATCTAGTAAACACAAAAAGAACAGTTTTAACCTGCAGGCCTATACAGGCTACCGTCTCCATTAGTGCCAAAGGTTCTGTTCTGTTACTGCTGCACTTCCTGGAAACAAACTTCAGTCACTAAGTCCACCACAATGCCACCACCCAGATAAGCAATATATATATATGTGTACATTTATCAAGCCCTTAAAGCTGGCTAAGCAGCTTGCCTGCACTACAGGCAGGGTGTTCTTGATATTCACACATGCTCCTGAATTGTGTGGGACATCTCTCTGTACTTCATCTGTCTACACTAATCAAGGCAATTAATCCCTTCTTGTAAGATCCACCCCCATTCACCCCAGTAGTTCTCTTCACCAGCTTCAGTATGAGTTTATTTTCAGTGAATACAAACGACCGCAGCTACATACAGTAGTAAAATAATGCTACCAGTTTTTTGTGCAATGGCATTGGCAAGTACACAGCTCTTCTGGAAATACCTTGATTAATTCAAAGTTAGTAAAGTAGAGAATTGTCTTTGCTTTTTTATCTCTCCCTTGGCATTGAACATGAGTCAAATAAATCTAAGTGCTTCTCTTCCACTGTTTTTCCCAGATAATGATTAATCATATGCATTTCAGCACATTTCTTTAATTTCACTCATTAGTATCTTGATGCCTTCCTGTGGAACATTTTGTCTGTGACTCTCTGTCTTGTGTTATTAGAAAATCTCAAAACAATTTTTTTTTTTTTTTGGTCAGTGTTATCAATGAAAATGCTAAGTAGCAGGAGATCCCACTCAAGCCTCAGGGAAATCTGGTAATCTGCTTGTTTAACCATTTGTTTTCAGTCCAGCTCATTCTTGTCTCTGTTTTAGTAATCCTACACCACTTTTGCTCATTTTCCCCTTATCATGTCTATCCAGTTAAGATAATCACTAGTTAAGATAGCATTGTGTGATTTATATAATCTGCTGCATTGCCACATGAAAATGTGTGTGATGATTATTTTGTTTAATTGTGGTGGCTTGAAGAAAATCTGCACTGTCCTTGTGTTCAACTTAATTGTTTTCTCAAGTCCTAGAAGCCATTGCTTTCCTCTGACTACATTCTCTTTTTCCATTGTGTTTCATATAATTCTCATTAAACCTCTTCCACTCTTTTAGAGTGCTAAACTCTATCTTCACAGTGCTATCTTCCTGATCCTGGTCCCATTTCTTTTCCAAGCCAAACTCCAGGCTTTGCCTTTTTCTGAACCCTGTAGCCTGGTTAAAAGCTTATTTACGTCTCAGACATTTATATCACAGAGAAACAAGTTATTGACCAATTCTCTGTTCTGGTATTAATGATAACTGACTTCTGTTTATGAAGTGATGTACCTGAAGACTACATTTGTTCAAGGTCCTTTGAGAGTGTGACTAGCTCCTTGTGACACAGGTATTCTAAGACTATGATAACTTTATTAAATTTATTCCATTTATAAAAAATCATAAATGTTATAAAAATTCTGAAAGGAAAATCCTGGTTATTTCTTAAGTCTGCAAAATCTTCAGTGTCTTGGATTTATACAATGAAGAAGGAAAAAATGCAAATTGACAATTGTCTGCATATATTTATACAGAGGCAATGATTGCATGCATGGGCCAAAATATATGCACATACATATACTTAAAAATATAGATGTATCTAGATCTATAATATTCTTAAAGTAATTACTCCAAAGCAGTCAGCATGTATAATACAGATTTCCATGAGGTATCATCCAGCATTCAGAGAACTAGGTACGAGACTACTATATAATTCACAATTCTGAAAGACTATGTAACCAAAGCAAATTTCAACTCTAACTAATGTATTTTTAATTTTACTTTATTTATCTGTTGACTATAATTGCATTATTAAAGCCTGACCTCTGAAAGTATACTTTTAATATGAGTAAATTAAAATGTTTACCAACAATGTGCATGGTCATCAAGAAGACACTTGAGGAATTTCGTCTCTTTTCTGCTACCAGTAATGTCATTGTAACAGTCAGTGAACTGCATTTTTTTATGCAATACAGGAGATATTATTTTATTATGTAATTCATTGTTTTAGCTTAAATAAAACACTATTGATGATCTGGTCTGTAGTTAGCTTGGAGAAAACCTCCAAGGTAGCCACTCACCTCTTCTTTTGGGTCTACTAGCTGAAAATACCTGAACCTCCAGGGTGAAATGGAAGAGCAAGACACTGTCAGCAGTAACCCCTTATTTGGCAACATATTTCATGCAATGCTCTAACAGAAGGGTTCTCCTGAACTTCAAGGCAGTGAATGTGTTAACTCCAAACTTCTCAGAGACATATGAATGAAGGTTGCAGCTGTAATTAGAAGATTGCAAGTATATGATTTCAGTCATTTCATATTTCTATTACACAGTCAATGTATTTATTGTGGTTTCTTTTGACTTGGAAATATCTGATTTACACTATATAAGTTAAAATTTTTTGGTCAATGTAGAACATTCAGAGTATTCAGAGTATTCAGAATATCTGTATTCACTCAAAAGGGATAAAGGTGATTAAAAACTTTGTGCAATGGCATGGACTACTATAGTGAGATTGTATCATAGAAGTATGAAACAAATGGAAGGCAAGGAAATACTTTGAACTTGCACTGAACTACAATCTGAAAGCCTTGGCTTAAAAATACATACAAAAATGGTGCTTTGCAATAAACAAATTATAACCTTTTTCAATGGAAAAAAAAAGGTGTGGAAAAGAAAGAGCATGCAATATACCCACGTTATCAAAAAAAGCATGATTTGCTTGTTACTAAATATAGGGCAATTCTCTCAACAAGGTTTCAGACTTAAATTTATTTTTACCCATGACTGATCTGTTTAGAATAAACGTTGGATGTTAAAGTTAGAACAAAAATATGAATTTTAAAATGGATGTTTTCCAAAAGATTGGTTTTATTTTATTTATTTGCTGAATCCTACCAACTTTGAACTCAGGAGAACACAAATACCCACCCAAAGAGAGCATTTGTTCCTTTACTGATCATTAAGGCCTTTTCTCTTAATTTTGCAAGTATTTTTCACCCTGCTTTTTCTTTCCATTTAACTCCTCTGTTGAAAAATAAAATGCAAGTTAGCACAGTATTTAGTTATTACTATGAAAGCTGGAATTTACTTTATAAGGTTTCCTGTCTAACACAGGTCTCTTCAGGATTTGAGCTCTGTTTTATAGAGTTCATACTGAAAAGATCTCTATTTTGGGAGAACTATGCCAAAAAGACATTCTTCTTGATAAAGAAGGCATTCTAAAGAAGTTATTTCACTATGAAATATAACCACAGATGAAATACAGAGTTTTGGATAGTCATATAAGCCAGTAATCAAAATTGGTTAATATTGATTTTATAAGTATTTAAGTAAATTTATATTCTGGACCTACCCCTACATTTTGAATATCATGACAGCTTTTGCTATCTGATCCCTGACTATTTCTTCAAAGTCTTCATCATTTTATTAGACTATTTATCATTACATTCATTGTAAGATAGCTATTTAATAATATAAATTAGCATGTCTTCCAACACAAAAGATGAAACCACCTTTAAAAAAACCCTCACAATTATCAATTTTTATTCTGTTGCTGTAGTCTTAAAAAGAACTAGCTTCTTTCTCCAACTATTTATTATATATTTGTAAAATGATGAAAGAAAGAAAACAATGTTTACTTCTTTTTTTTTCTTTCCTCACTACAATTTTTTCCATGGTAGTATGAAAATTCATCCCATCTGATATATATATAATGCAGTCAATTAATTCTAGAGAAGCCAGAAATTATACTGGTCATCTCTCTTTGTGATTAAAATCTCATTTTAAAACAAAGCTTTCCATTTTTAAAAGTAGTGATTTAGTTTTCATAGCAATATGGTGTCATTCAGAACATTTCTCAGCATTCCCATAGTGAATGCAGAAATATGTCTTGAGTTAGTCCATAAATGCCCTCTGCTGACTATCTCAAAAAATGCAAGCAATTTTTCCTTTGATATTACTTTTTTCAATAACCAACATGGTAGTTCAGCCAACTAATGTTAAAATCATAACAGAAAATAAGCAAACAGCTGCTTTAGAGATCAAACTTCTGTGCTTAGTAAGTTTTCTTTAAGTTGTTTTATTTTGTCAAGAAGTAATGGCAATATTAACCTGATCAACCTCTCACTTCCTTTTGTACTAAAATTCTGTCACAAGATAGACATGATGGATAACTTTAATTTATTTAAATAATAATTTGAAAAGCAGAGATGAGGCAAACAGATCAAAGAAAGCAACTATGAGAATTTAGATATCAGAAAAATTGTCCATAAAATAAACATTAAAACATTTCTGAACTATAAAAGTCTTATATAAAGATCAGACTAGTAAACTGAACTGAAACTGGTTTCCTTGAAACTTCAGGCAAATTATAAAGTTATTTACACAGATTAAAGGCTATTAGTTCTTTCTTTAGCTAATAAATTTCCCTATGTATTATAAATCATTGTTCTTTAGGTTGCAACAAAATTACTGAATCCATTGAAATTTTTGTCATTTTGCCACCTGTGCATAGAGAGCAGTTAAAGTTATAGTTTGTTCTTACAGAGTCTCCAGACTTCATCTCCTGGATTTTATCAACCTAAAATAAATAAAGACTTGAAAATTTCATTTGAAAAGCCTGTAGGACTGATAGAAAACTCTCCAGCTTATAAATATCACAGAATCACAGAACATTCTGAGTTGAAAAGGACCCACAGGGATCATCGAGTCCAGTAAGCGAATGGCCCCTATGGAAATCAAACCCACATTAAACCAAATCAAAGCTGGCATTATTAGCACTGTGCTCTAACCAATATGCACTGCATACTGTTTGATTTGCTTGCTCAACTGAAAATTTTGCTCAGAAGGGTTCCTCTAGTTGACATGTCATTCAAGACCTTTATAGAAATGTTTCTGAGAGAAGGTCCAGATAAGCTTTCCCAGTTTAAAAAGTCTGAAGGTTCACAAAGTGAAGGCAATAGCTCAGAACTGTTAGTAAAGAAAACTAAGAATTTTAGAAGTAGGAAAGGTAAAGGGTAGGAAAATATGTAATTACCCACATGATGGCCTAGTAAGAACAACTGTATTTTACTGTCTAGCTCGAACATTCAGTAGAATGTACCAGGTCAAGAAATACATACATGTTTCATGTTTGATTAGAAACATTCTAACTAAACACTGCATGCCCTAATACAAAATAAAAATAATTATAAAAAAAATAAAATCAGGTTATTTCATCCTCATTGAATATTTTTCTCTAGAAGAATTAGACATGTAATTTAAAACAACATAAAGTGCTTTGAGTTTGCTGAGACTAAGAGAAGATAGCCTGAGTGTATTGAGAAACATTTCAATGATGGAATGCTTTTGTAGAAGCTGATTTGATCCAAAGTATCTGTACTGAAAAATAATCTCAAATTTATAACAACCTCAACTCAATTACAATAACACAAGCTAATGTGATAGAATAAATACATAAAAAAAAAGAAAAAGTCATACTTTGCAATTCAATTCTCTTCGGAGAATCTGGCCAAGAAAAAAAAACCCAAAAAAACAACAAAAAAACCCCCAACAAAACAATAACAACAAAAAAAAAACCCAACAAAACCCAAAACCATGTGGTTTTTCCATGAGTTCGCAAAGAAGTGCACAGCTTTTACAATGCTATGATAATATACCTAGAGAATAACAGCACTCAACAATCACATTGAGTATGGATTTGATATGCTACATTATCTCAAATGCATCATTAAACAGTGAAAATCATGCCTTAATAAACACATCCTAGTTGTGTTAACAACTTAATCTCAAGAAAAAGGTTTCATTTTTACTGTGTGTGACAATATGCCAAATCATGATGTTTCCTAAAATATAAGATTTACTATACAAAAAGTGTTTCTAGATATAAATATGTCCAGACAACTCCTTTGCTTCAGCAAACATAAGCACTGTCAAGAGAGACCAAAAAAACCCAACACAAACCAAGAAAAAACAAACCAAAACAAAACCAAAAAAACCTCCAAACCAAACCAACAAACAAAAAAACCCAAAATCAAACTGTGCCTATGCTATTGCAAGTACAAGGGGTAACATAGATGATGTATGTTAATGTTCACTATTTTAGAAGTTAGTTAATTTATCCAAAGGGCTCAATAAACCCTAGTATTGATTGAAAGAAACAAAATGGCTGTTCCTTTCACTGAGAAATAAAAATAATTTGCTGTAGGAGTCTCTATGCTGTCTAGTGTCAGGGGCTTGGGATGTTGGAATAGGTGAAACCAGATTAATTTTAAGGTCCTTGCCAACCCCAGTAATTCCATGATTCTGTGATTTGGTGTTTGTGCAGGAGACAATTGTAAACAGACAAGTAGTCACATAGGTAGAGAGCTCTTTAAATCTTTCAAATGCTCATAAAAGTAGTTTCTGTAGCAATGAGTTTTACCACTGGCATCGTCATCTTTCCCTAGTTTTTCACTTTTTAGGTAAGTTCACAAGTTTTAGAAATTTCTAAGGTGTTTGCAGATTCTATCATCTCTTCCTATGTTTTTGTCATATATCTACCTTAGTGTGATGCTGATAAATAATACTGCTTATTAGATGGCAGGTGGAATGAAAATATTCCATTTAAACTGTAGCTCCTGGAAATGGTCAATAGCTTTATTTTTACATTGCATGTATTTTTGGTGTGGCATTGTTATAGACAAAAGAACCCTGCCCAGTATGAATACCATACTTTTATCAAGATGAATCTGGAATGCTTCCTAGGTTATACATCTGCTTGCTCCATCTAATTTACATATCAGAAGATATGCTGACCAGGGGATATGGAGAGTAATTATATGTATTACAAGTTGTTAGGCTACTATTTCTACAACTGGCAAAGACTCACCACCACCACCCCCTAAATCTAAATAAGCTTCTGGTTATCTGGCTGTCAGAAGCAACTTAGGATGCTTATGTGCCAGATACAACTAGCTGTACTGTGTTTACACACTGTCATGGTCGTATTGCAAGACTTGTCACAGGCTAAAATTTTTGCCAGTGACTAAAGGACAATACCTTTTAAACATTCTAACATTACGTGTTGCAGTTAAGATTGTTTACCCTTTTTTGACAGCTTCCCATTTATTTATTAATTGTCTTTCATAAACTGTGTTCATCTAGTTTATGAGCTCTGGATAAAAGCAGTAGTAGAAGCAGATTGAAAATAAATGAGTTGCTTTTAAGGGATAGAGTCTCTTCTTACTGGTTCTCCTGTCCAGCCCAAACATGTAGGGACTGTGTCAAGACAGCAAAACACCACTATGTTTACTCACAATGTGCTTCATAACTGAAATGGCATATTATAGAGAAGCCAACACTGAAGGAAGACATCTAAGTTTTGCTAGTGAATGTTACTTGACATAGGTCCAACAACTGAGAGAATGATTATTGAGTAGTATAGTAGCTTGTACCTTAGTTTCAAAGTATTTTAAATAATTTATCTGAATCTCAGCTGTTGATTGGTATTTGTCAGTACTCAGGTCAGTCACAAGGGAAGAACTAGGTTTAGCAAGTTTCCCTTGAGAATCTAGTACAAAGCTTGGCTCTTCTTTGTTCCTCCTCAGTCAGGAATGGTGAAACTTTAGCCCATGTCCTTTATACACATGTAGAGTAAGTGTCAGATCCAGAATGTTTGAAAAAAAAGATTAGCTGGGAACATGCAGCCTTAGGTAGATGTATTGCTTAGCAGTGACTGTGTCTAGGAGGCACAATGTCATTTTGGAGAGAATACTTTGGTGCATTCATGTACACACACATCTGTATATAAACCTCTTGGCATGCATCTGAATTTTGACTTGGTTCCATAACTCAAAATTCTGCTTGCTACTGAGTAAACAAGAAATGTAAAATTAAAACTCTGACATAGTTTATCAAAACTATCCAATATTTTGAAGTGCATTTAAATGTTGATTTAGAATTAGCAGCTCAGCAGAAGGCATTGCTTCATCTACTCACCCAGCCAGGTGTTGCCTTCATAACAGTGCGACACTTAAATTGTCCTTAACAGCCATTTGAAGGACTGGCAAGAAATGTGGGACATCCAGCAGAAACACAGACTCATGTCTATACTCTTAAAGAAATTAGGGAAAAGTTTTCCCCAGCTCTGGGTTCACGTAAGAGATTACCATTTGATTTGATATAGACATACTGAGATTTCTTTTCTTGTTAAAAGTGCATGCTGAAAACAGCACATTTTTTTGAAGAAGTTTTCCTCAACGGTACAGCTAGCAGAGGCTCGCGTTCTAAACTTCAGTATCTACTTTTGAAAAATAGTCTTTATCTTCAGAAATATTTATACGAATCTTTCACATTAGTAGCTCTGGCTTGTACAAAGAGAATGACAATAATAACTGTGACAAAAAGTCCCATAACTATGACTTTGTATGAAACTGTAGTCAATATTGAAACCTGTTTTAGTGGTGATGTGGTGTAGCTAGAAAACTTTCACTGATGTGATTTAAGCAATCATATACCTGGGCATAGTGTCTTCTACACAGAAAGTTTATGGTGCAGTTTAGTATCATATGTATTTAGTACATATGTTTCAAATCATACTTAATCACTTTATTTCTCCATAACATTTGTGAAACATACATAGTCACATAAAGGGAGGACACACCATTCCATTTGATAATGAAAAATATTTTGAATACTTAGGTCAAAAGTAAAACAGGATACATTCAACATTGAATTAAGTTTATTAAATGGATTTGTTTGTCATCTTCAGCTGTCAGAAACCAGTCAGACCCAAAGTATTCCATAATTGCAGAGTTCTGAGGACATTAGAAAGTAATTGAGATTGCACTATACAGTAGGTAAAGAATTTCTTATTTATCCTGTAAGACATCCCTTCTTTTTTCTTACTTCATACTTTCTGAATATAGATAAAGATGTTATTGATCTGATTCTCTAGTCATACTGGTGGTGTGATGTCTTATCATGATGTGAAACAAAACTTGACTATTCTACACAGTCTTTGGATCAAATGTGCTATATACCTCCCATGAAAGTTCTGTAACCCTTGTGTTCACAAGCTTTTGTCCTTCTTGCTTTTCCCTGTTAGATGTAGTCTTCAGAAATATCAAGTGTTCAGTGTTGCCATGTGATCTTAAATCAGTACGACATCCAGCTTCCAGCATGGAATTTCATTTTAGAAATTAAGAAAATGTAAGCTTTAATTCCCTCAGCCAAGTTAACCACATGTTAGATACTAGCAGACATCTATAAAAAGCTAGCAATAATGTAGAACTGGGCTTATAGTAGTGTATCTAGCAAGAGATTTTAGCTACTCTATTAGGACTTTATAATTACAGTTGTTTTATTAGCTATAACAAGAGATTCTTATTTGAGAACCATCCAATATGATTAATCAGATTCATTATCTTTAAAGTGCAAAATAATAATCTAAAAATATTAAAATCTCAGTCTACAAATGGAATTTGGTTTTACAGGTGACAAATGCATTTTAATGGTTAAAGAACCTTCAAGTTAGAAGACATCTTATTTCAAACTTTACAGATTTATTTTTATTCTTCAGTAAACAAAATCAAAAATTAAGCAGCTACAAAAATTAGATACAGTATTCTAGTGTTATTTTCTGTGACACTGATTCTGTTGAAGAATTGCATTCCAGAGGCAACTTACTATGCACTATACTACCATAAGTTTTTTTTTTTTTATTTTTCTCTACAAAAGTTGCTTGTAAGACTTAATAAGATTTGATGGAAATAATTAATGAGTCACATTAGAAAGTTCCATAATTGTATTTAACTAAATCCTCTTAAAAAAAAAAAAAAAAAAGACCCCACAGCATTACAGATTTCCTAGGTCTCATCTCAGCACAGATTCTGCAAGATTTCTTTATTTTTGAAAAATATCCACTATCCATACTGTGATAAGAAATGGAATGGTACTGAACCCTTATAGGATATGTGCACTAGTCCAAATAACTAAAGAGCTGTAAACACTGCTGGTGACTTATTAACTACATCTTTGGGATGTGTGCAACATAGAGTAGTTGCACTAGAAAAACAATTTTTTCGTGACAGTGATATTTAAAATGTAATGCTGTTTATTTTAGCATTAGTTAAATGTTAGTTGTTAAAAACATTCACCTACAGGTGTACAATGATCTAAGAACAGGTAGGGCTGAGACCCTTCTGAAAGTGCGGGCTATAATGAGAGGAACTACTTTTCCTCCTTCTGCACTTCTTTTCCTTATCAAATCTTCACAGTCTCTCAATTCATATTAAGTATTGTTTATGTCTAATGCATATAATATACACATATATATGTATTCATATGTATTCATATGTTCTTCAATGAATAAAATGTAAGATATGATCACTTAAGAGAACAGGATACTCTAATTGCAGTATTTTAGTGGTATTAAAATACTTAGAAACATCTGGATGAACAGATAAAAGAGACAAATGTTTAGCTTTGTTATGAATAACACACTAACATACGATTAGATTTTAATGGTTGTAACTTAACAAAACTGTTGTATGAAATATTTTGTTTAGCATTCATTAAAAACTGCTAATGTACTTGTGGCTTTTCATGGACTATATTTTTATGCATATTATTAGTGGAATACAAACATGCAAAAAACCAAACAGTTTGGTGTTATAATGTGAAAAGAAATTTACACCAATCTTATTTTTAATTTGTATGGGAACATTTTTACCACAAATTCCATATTTTAATAATACTATCCCAACTCTATTTTTTAAACTCATTTTGTCACTGTTTTGTAACAGAAACACTGTAAATATTATAGATGTGGTAAACTATTATACTTGTTTTCTTATAAATGAAATGATCTGTGCCAACACTGACAAAATGAATTAATGTGTTACTAAGGCAACAGTCACATTATATGCTTTCTCTTTCACAGTATGCAGTAGAGCATATGGTTTACTCTTAATGGAACACTAGCTTCTCATTAACATACCAGTAGCAATGTCAGAACTTACAAACCAGCATAACAGAGAGATGGAAAAACTTATAAATTAGACCCTTTCAGTATCATTGAGTAGAAAATGACTGATGTTCCAAGGTACAATATTTAGCTAATACAGTGCCCTTTTCTGCATCTTTCTTCTCAAAGGAAAAAAAAAGAAAAACCAAACAAACCAAGAAGCCTACAACTTTTTCTTGTTAGAAATGCAAATATTGAGGTGCATTTCCTTTTCTGTGTTAAAGTAATTGACATTATTATCATTTTTAAAAACATGGTTTAGTATTTTTTTCTCATACCATGTTTTACATAATATTCCTTTCCTCTAGAACATATTAATACCAACATCCTCATGGGGAAAATAAAAGTGTTCGCTTCTATAATGGATTATCCCTTCAATAGATACAGTGATACAAACAGGAATTGTAAAATGAACTGCAAAGTTTCCTTGACCATTCAGGATCATACAAAATAAATGGATACAGCAGTTTGTTGGATCACCCTATGGGAACAGAATAATCGATCAGGTTCTCATCATAATGGTTTGATGTTGGCTACCATATTAAAACCAGATTCCCTACACTGAAGTTTCTTTTTATCTTTTTTGCCTAATGTCTTGGGAGTGCCTGTGGCAGGACAGCACTATGGTGGAAGTGTGTGCTGTAAGAAGAGATTATCTAAATCACTTTTTTTTTATTTTCTGCCTTTACAAAGAGATTGAATGTGAATTCTGAGTGACTGAACATGGCAACAGCAGAGTTAAAACTGCACATGTGATTAATATTTCCAGCTTAAAAATTCTTAGCAACTAATCTTTCCCTCTGAAAGTTAAAAAAAACAAACTGTAAAAATGAAGAAAATATGCAATTATGATGCATTTCCTTCAATTCAGTACTCTTATCTTTACATCTCAGCACAGCAGTGATACAGCCAGATGATGATCCGGTGGTAAGTGGTTGTCTGCTACGCAAGTCACTGCAGGGGTAAAACTTGAACTGTCTGAGACTAGGTCAGTTCAGAGTTCCATGGGAACTGAAATGTGAAGCTGAAATTCCAAACATTTGATGCAACAAGCTGTTGAATCTCCAGTCCCTTGATAGGTTGCAAAATACACTAAGGAAGAGAAAGTGCCACATCTGACTGGCTTCAGCATGACTGCACGACATTGCTGACAGCCAAACTTATTTCAGCAGTAGCTGATCCAGTGAATCACTATGTGATCCAGAGAAATTATATTAAATAACACTAGAAAGATTGCCACAACCTTGCCCTCTAAGTTATGTTACTTTAAAAGTCATAACTATAGGTGGTTTTTAGAAGTTTAGGATTGTTATACTGTACTCAGGGCACAAGAAAATCTTGATTAAAAAAAAAATCTGTGTCATTAAATATATAGATACAGTTTCAGCCTTGAACATTTAGGTAATGAAAGTTTGTTCAGCTTAGTCTGCTGAGAATTTTCTTCTCATTCATTCTCAATTAATTTTTGATCCTATCCTTTTGTTCTTATTCTTTAATTTATATATTTCTTTGTATTCTGCAAAATGGTTTTCTGTTGTTGGTTAGGTTTCTACAACTGCTATTTAATGACCTAAGCTCCTTTGAGTTAGTAAATAGTTACCACAGGCTGAGGACAAAGCAAGAAAAGGCTCCATAGTCCAAAAGTAAGAACTGTTTATACCCAGGTGCGTGTGGTGGGGTGTGTCTGTGCGTGTGTGCAAATAAACACAGTAAGGCATACTTCATTTGTGGAATCCTATTCTTTCATTGAGAGGAAGTCATCAACAAAAAAAGCGTAATTATCAGACCAGCTTAGCTTCTCTTTTTTTCCAGCTGTATTGTTTATCTGCACCTGAGTGAACCCTTATCTCACCTCATCGAGGATATCTAAGCTGAGTATCAGTTTAACTTCAATAACACAAACTGTTACCGCAATTAGTTTTACACTAATTCAGCAGTGATGTCTGTCCTGTATATATTATTACTAATAGAAGTAGAATATAAACAGGTTAAGGAGGAGGAAGCTTTGCAAACTACTTTAACTTTATGAAACAAAATGATAATTGCCCTAGAGTACAAACTGCTTGTTAACTCTCTACTCTTTCACAATGAACCTCTGCTAAAGAAGCACTCATTTTTAGCATTCAGCTTTGCTCTTCAGCATTATAGGAAGCATATTGCCATTGAACAGCAGTGCTGCTAACTACTTCCACTTTAATAAAAATAAAATGCAAAGAGTTTCTTATTATTTCAGTGTAGACCATGCCATTACTTGATCTCTCCACTCCCTCACTGGACTATACTGCTTCTACAGGGAGAAATCAGTGTTTGTGAAGAAGTTGCACAGTCATTTGTAATTGCTTTACAATGCAGTACGTGGCAATAAAAGTCTCTGAATGAAATTACTGAGACTAAGAGATAATTAAAATGTATGTCTATCTGACCCCAGTTCCTGCCAGCTTTATGTAGCCACTATGCCACCAGCATCTTTGTTATGTTTAGACAAAGAAACTCTATGTTGTATTAACAATGAAAATCTATGTTATTTTAACAATACTTAACTGCTGAAATAAACACTTGGTTCAAGCTGGACAGTTACAATACTCTTCTAATTCTGATGAGGCACATATACTCTACAATGGTTTATTTTCCTAGAAAAGCATTATTGCATTGACTTTGAAGACTTAGCTTAGGCATCATGCAATGCTAGATATCCTCTTCAAGAGAGAAAATTAATTAGAGAGCAAAGGAAGCCAGCATGCTTATCATTTGATCAGGTCATTGACATAAGTGCTTCACACTTTTTTAAAGCCTAAAGCTGTCTTGTACACCTGCTCAGAGGTCTCATCAATTTTATTTGAGCAAGGCATTTCTTTTAAGCTTGTCCAGAGAAAAAGGTGGCAATTGTGATGGGGAGGGAATAAGAGAGAAAGATGTGTTGCAAGCTCTTTATCTTGATCTCACTGTTTGTCTTTGCACTGATGTATGTAATGAAACAAAGAGGATTTGATTGTGACAAACAGAGGCCTATTGGCACTCGGAGGGATCTCATTTTCTCTCTTACAAGTCTATTTCGTTTCAGGTTGCAACATCTTCTTTTCAGCCTATCCACAAGGCCGAGTTCCTTACCTGGGGCTTAAACTTGTGAGGCATGAAGCTCTTTTGTTTTGACAGGTGCTCTTTGCTACACATCAGCCTAGCGTTGACAGCGCTCATACACAGAACAAACTTCAAATATACTACCTGTAAGTGCAGCTGTCCTTACCAAAATTCTGTCTGTAATGAGTTTTACTAGTTTACTTCCCTTTTAGCTCTTAGGATAAAGAGGTAAAAATAAATTGTGCCAATAGAAGAGTGAGAAAGGTGGTTATTTCTTATGCATTGCATGGATTTCTCCAGTTTCTATAAAACCTCTGGAGAAATGGGAATATCATAAACTAGTATGTAGGAATCAGATCATAACTTGTCATAGTATATCTGATGCAAAATGTTTCAAACTTAAAGAAAATGTGCAGAGGAAACTTAAAATGATCCTATAATCATATGGCTTTCAAACTCTTCCAGAAAGGAACACCTTTTTTTGCTGACCAGATGCCCTGAGCCTAACATACTCTTTACACTTTTGATCCTTAAATGGTAAAGGGTCATTATAATATGAATAATAAATAATAAAACATTAAAAAAAAGAAAAAGTGGACATTCCAGCCCTGAAGTTGTGAAGCAATATCTTTGTCTTGCCTTGTCTTACCTCTCCCCCCACTTGCCGTGCTTTGACTTGCCTTGCCTTGCCTTCCCTTCCCTTTCTTTCCTTTCTCAGGCCCCTCCATCCCTTGTATACTCCTGGGAATATCATAGGCACAATTTGATGACTAAATTCTAAATATCTATTTTTATTTTGTCAATTAAATTACGTGGAGGTGATGTACATGTTGTTCTCTTGTGGTTTAAAAGGAGCTTTTAGGGCTCCCATTGTGGAGATAAAAAGCCTGAAGAAGAATATTGGGTATGGACAAAAGGTATGAAAAAAAGAAAAGACAACTCACTCTTAAGAGGATAGAAATTAGTATTAAGAGGATAGAAATTAAATGCAAGGAACAACATAGCAAAATAACTGGTAAACAATAATTCAATTGCAATTTGTGTCATTGTCCTAGTGATTTCAATCCAGTTTTAGAAGAATGATTATACCAGTGGCTTGACTTTTGTTTTCTATGCTTTTCTTTCCACCTTGAAAAAAAAATTAAAAAATTGTGGAACCTTGTAAAAAGGAGAAGGCATCACTTCTCTGGAAGCTATTCAGATCCCAGTGTTCCTGAACTCTCTGTAAGAGGTCAAAAATTCTAGAAGCTTGGATTTGATGTTGTCAAAGGCTTTTAATTTTCTCACCTCCAATTTTTTCATATTAATAAACTTTGGAAGACACTGGCTAGAAAAGAATGTCTTGTCATTACCATTTCAAATAACTATGCAAGAGTATGTAATAGAATCATTAAGGCTGGAAAGGTCCTCCAAGATTATCCAATCCAACCATTAACACTGCCAAGTCAACAAAAAGCAAGTCACTAAGTGCCACATCTACATGTTTTTTGAACACTTCCAGGGATAGTAAGTCCACGACTTCCCTGGACAACCTGTTCCAATGCTTGACCACACTTCAAGTGGAGAAATTTTTCCTAATATTCAATCTGTATGTATATATATATATATATATATATATATAGTATATACAGTATATGTCTTTCATAATCTTGTCGCTTTTGAATAAACTTGCTTGCCTACTATGATTAAAGCAATCTTAGAAAATCTAAGCAAATCTAAAACCAGAGTGAAACATGACTTGTCTGAAACTGTAGGTTTTCAGGCTTAAACTTTTTTCTTAGAAAATAAAACTGATTTTTTTTTTAAAATCTGTCTGTAAAACCTTGTTAACCTCTGATGGTTTTTTGTTTGGTTGGGCTTTTTGGTTTTTTTGGTTGGTTGTTTTTTTCCTAGAAGGGTCTTGATAGTTGAATACAAAATTCTGCATAAACAACAGTTTGGATGAAAAACATTTTATCAGTTTTATTTACAGCTTCAAAGAGCTGCACTCATAGACTCCCACAAGGGAGAAGGGGCTTTTATTAAGGCTGTGAAATTTGGAAGGGAATTTTTGTCCAGAACCATCAGCACAGTAATTGCCTATGGCTGAACTCTTAGAAGATACCTTAAGTTAGCGCTGGCAGGTGCTCATCTTTCAAGGTTTCACCCTGTTGCCCCATGCTTCCTTACATTAGGTACTTTGGAAGGCTGAAGAGTTGAGTGAATGCTGCTGAGATTTGACCTGTGATTCCAGAGTCTGGACGTTGGTGATCTGTTTTTAAAAATAGTCTTCAGCTTCTCTCAGTGAACTGGGCAGGCAGGAGAAAGGAAAGCCTTCCAACATTACCCCAGTCCTGTTGTTTTCAGGAAGCTCTGTTTAAAGTCATACGGTTTTGTAATGTACAGGCAGATGGACCTAAAATCTTTCAATCCAGATAAAAAATTACATTAAAATATAAGCAAGGAGAAGAATAATACATGTGACAACTCACTAAAATCACTAGAGAAACACTGAGCTTACTAGGCTTGTTGGTAAAAGTCTGCAGTACAGGGGCATGTGCCTCAAAATGTATTTATGTAAAGCTTGGATTCAAAGAAGTACCTCAGTGGCTTTCAGCTACAAGTTGGACTAATGTTGGTGAAGGTTTCCTGTCTGTTAGATAGGTCACTAAAAGGTTTTGGCTGGGACTAGAGAGACTAGAACTAACTGTACAATAGACAACTCTTCACGAATAAATGTTTTATTTGTTTGCCTGTTTGGTCAGTTAGTTGATTTTTTTACACTGAAGCTCTTGGATGCAAGTGTTTTCAGCTGGGCGATGATGGAGGGCATAGCTGATTTCATTGTCAGACCTGAAAATTGGGCTCAGTAGAGCTGCAGTTTTATTCCAGCCTGTGGAATATTTCCCTTTTTCTTTTTCTCCTCTAATCAACTCTAAAACAGGAACATAGGGACAGAAAAAATATGAGACAAGTTAATGCCTGAAATTTGTGAAATACAGTTGTTCCATAAGTATTATACAAAAAAGCTTCCAGTCCCTCAGAGGAGGGGGGCTGGAAGTTCTTTCTGCAGTATTCAATCAAAAGTTCTTGCACTTGATAGAGAAGATAACTAGGATGAGAATCTACAATCTATCATGTTGAAGAAATTAGAGTATGTATCATTTTTTTCTGGAGTGAAAAAAATCCAAACAATTGTCTCTATAAGCCTCATCCTTGTCCTTTCATTCTCTTACTTTTCTAGATCTGTCGTAGGAATCTGCCACCTTGCCTTTGCACTTCCTGCATATTACTGCCTTTCTGTTCCACCTTAACTCGGGCTAACACAGTGCTTTCCCTAAAGCCTCTTCACAGCAGGTTTGCCCTAGTTGTCTCGCAAACCCTTCAGCTTTTTTAGTGTGCAGCAAAATACTGAATTTGACTTGTGAAGTTATAAATATTTTCTAGTTTGAAGGAATGTTGTATTAATCCCATATTCTCCTCGGGAAAATGCAATTAATGTGTGAATCTATCAATGCATATTTTCTGGAGTGTAAACATTGTAGGTAATCACACCAGATCACAAAATCCATCTTGATTTCAAGTCTAGGCTATATTTCCCTACTTTCACTCTTCAAATTTTATTCTAGTGACTGCAGGTACAATGCCTATAACTATCAGATATAATTGGTCTAAGCAGTGCAGTGACTACTTAGTAGCAGAGTTTGCTTCCAAAATGCAGCAGGTGGAATGAGAAGCTTGCAGCTGATGAGGCATCCTGCTGGGGGAAGAGTCTTTCCCTGTCTTCCTGAAGACAAATGAATTTTCAAGATTTTCACAAATAGGGACAGTTTAAGAGCAGGCATTACATTTAAGATATTTGTTCTTTTCCCAGACCTCTATAATCTCTTATTATCTGTTATTGAGTAAGAGACAATCCTATCTTAAGAAAGGGAGGACAAAACATTTGTTACAAGGAAAGTTGTGGCATCGTTGATTTGGCTCTTTGGTTCTTGAAGGGTTAAATGGTAAACCAAAGAGCTCACTTCTCAGGCAGATTCTAGGACTTTAGGTGACAATGGAGTTTGAATTTACTGCTGGGATAGGAAGTTGAATGGCAAGGTTCAGCTCTTATGAGGGAATCTAAGAGTAAGCCAAGAGCCATAAGGTTAAAGGGCAGTGCTCAGGCTGCCGATCAGTTCCAGAGATTCCAAACACTCAGATGTTCAGTGGCTGGATTCTCTCATGACATTCAGATGAATAGTCAGTAGGGATGCAAAACTAAAACTGGTCCTGCTTTCAACTCTGTGCAACTTGTACCCACTCTTATTCATTTTAATGGACATAATAATTAAAGAATAATTCTATAAAAATGACAGACAAGAAAAATTAAAGAAAAAAATCTTATTTTCTCAAGTGTCTTTGAGCATAATCCCTGTGTGTTGAACTGCAAGCAGAAATGCAGATAAATCCAGTGATTGCTCAGAGAGCTCCCACTCCACTGTATCTTTTGCTATGGATGTGTGCACTAAGGTGTACTTTGCACTAAATATAGCTTTTTAAAGGACACAGCTTAATAGAGCTTTTCAAAGCATGTAGTTTAGAGGGTTTACTGAAGCTCAAGGAACAAGCTTCAGTAAGCTACTACAGTAAGACGACGTTAGGAAAGATGAGAGCTGTCACAGCAATCACTCTGCAGTAGATAGACTGATTAATACTATAATGCTTATTAATGACTCCAAGCAGCTAGGCAATAGAGACCGTGTGCAGCTTTTGGCTAGGATGAGACGTATGTTCTGGGTTCTGGTTGGTTACAAAGACCATGCACAATTTTTTTATTTCCCTTTCCATAGTAGATAACAAAAGGTGAGAACATACTTGCTCACAATTCCATATGCTTATCCAACTGCTGAATTTTTCCCCAGTTGTTTAATTTTTGACAGGAGACTTTACAACCTTTCTGGGCAGTCCATTCCAGTGCTCTGTCACCCTCAACATAAAGAAGTTTTTCCTCATATTCAGAGAGAACTTCCTGTGTTTTAATGTGTCCATTGTCCCTTGTTCTGTTGCTGGGCACCACTGAAAAGAGTCTGTCCCCATCCTTTTGACACCTCCTCTTAAGATGCATTGATAAGTTCTCCTCTTGGCCTTCTCATATGCAGACTGCAGAGAAGGCCCAGCTCCCTCAGCCTTTCCTTGTGAGAGAGATGCTCCAGTCCTTAATCATCTTTGTAGCCCTTCACTGGACTCTCTCGAGGAGCTCCACATCTTTCCTGAACTGAGGAGCTCAGAACTCGACACAGTACTCTGTAGATGTGGCCTCACAAGGGCTGAGGAGAGGGCTAGAATCACTTCCCTCTCTGTTCTGGTAGAGGAACTAAGGCTTGATGTCTAGATCATACATGGGCACTAGCAAGCTTCAAGAAATTTGTATGCAGTCTTTCTTCACACAATTTTTAGTGCAGAGTAATTGACTACCCCCTGCATGTTTTCATGCCCTGGTTTCTTTACAAAAATATGCATACACAGCTCCTGTCCTAACCCCACTAGAGTGTCAAAATTTGAGCCCTGATTTTCTTTTTTTATTGAGTTCTATAAAAGTTCACCATGAAACCAATGAGCAGGTTACAACCCAGGAATTTTAACCATGCCTAGAGGGGCTTCTATGTCAGAGCTTGACTGTCTTGCAAACAGCTTACTGCAGTGTTTGTAAAAATCTATGTTTGGCTGTTTCTGCTTGTATTTGCAGCAGACAAAAGATTTATTCATAATCTCACATGCTGTGGCATATGAGAAACACTAGTTTGACAACAGATATTGGTAACAAGGGATTTTTTTGTTCATTGGTTTTTTGGCAGGAAGTGATAGGGAAGATAAAAAAACCCTCAAAACAAAACACTAAGAAAAGAGACAAAAAAAAAAGGAAAAAAAAAAAAGAAAAAATCTGTAAACACTAGATCTATATAATGAATCTCTTAAACCAAAGTACATGAAATTTAGCAGTCTGGGTGCTGAAGACATATATATAGGACTAGGTAGTATGACTCACAAAAAGCCATCTTGCTGTTTAAGTACACTTTCAGCTTCAGCAGCTGTTTTGATTCATAATCTGTGCTGTAGCAACGTTTATTTTAAAATACCAAGCAGGGGACAGGGCATTCAAACATCAATTACTTAACTGAGAGGATTCAAAACCTGACGTGCTTGAAACTGAAATGAAACACATGGCAAATATTTTGCTTCCTGTCACACAAGGGATTCGATCCTGCAAGCTGTGTGAGTGCAAAGTTCCAGGTTCATCTGCAGTCAACAGGTGAAATTCTGACATTGTTGTGATCAACCAAAATCGTTCCTTCACCTTCCACAGGACCAATTTGACCACAGGGATGTTCTCTGAGTAGGGTAGGGTACAGTCTAAGAGTCCTTAATTTCTTGTCATTTTAAGTTAGATTCCCTGCAGGCTTGTAAATATAAAATCATTTAATGCTATTCTTTAGAGACTTAGAAAGAACGACAAAAATGTCATGCCTTCAGTCTCTGGAAAGCAGTGTTTGAATAAATATTCAAGCATTTGGCTCTTGTAGCTGAGATTAGAGCCAGTCCACCTTGCATCAGCCCGTCTCTTACACTTTACATACAGGTCTTCATGAAACTTAGTGCCAGTATATATATGGACATATATTATATCCACATAGCCCCCCAATCCCGTTTTCAAATCAATATATCAGTGAAGAAAATGTTGGCCAGTAAGTATTAGTCTCTTCCTCTGTTTGGTAAGTCCTGATCAGCAGATCCGAGTACAAAAGTCACTGGTGATGCAGCATGTAGGACCCTTCCACCATGCCTGGGATCACCATCATGTGAGGATTGCCTGGATAACTGATTTGCAGGATTGTGCTCAGGCAACACCTGAAATTGCCAAAGCACTCAAACATACAGATGGTTGAGAGGAACTTGTATGTGGCACTCAAATTATTTTGTTAATGGTGCCATCTCCTGGTAGCAATTAGGTAAACTAATCTTTGTCCCCACAAATTTCTTATACTTTCTATTTTAATACCATAACGTTGAAGAGAGGGAAACAAAATAATTTAGATTGCTTTGTCTGATAATGTCATTTTTATTATTTAATAGGAAACATTCAAATAGGAAACAAACTTTTATTAAACAGCGGTGTATTTTAGAACAGAATATAGACCCGGTGTTTTTGGAAAAGATTGTATTCTTTTCCTACTCAGGTTGCTTTCATTTGTTTCTTTTCTCAATATCAAATAATATAAAACCAAACTAGATGATACTGACAGAAAAAAATAGGACCACTTCAGGTCCACACATTTTTGGGAAGAAATTGTTCAGTTCAGAGTGGATTAAGAATATCTGAAAAATAAACAAAGGAACTGTACACTGGAAGACACTGATGGCATGCCTGTGAGTAAGAAACATGTCTTCAGATTCTGAATAAGACTAGTAATGTCTGAATGCCATGTTCAGAGCCTTGCAAGAGCTCACTTTTTGGGAGATACAAGATATAGTGAGGTTGAACTTGGAAATACTAAGACATTACAGTGGAATAAGTGACCAAGTAATGGATCTACTTCTATGATACTACACTGAGGAAAAATGTTTTCCTGAACTAAGCCAATCATTTCTTTCATTGATATAGAAGAATTTGTACCTCTGCATTGTGGCAAAGTTACTGTAAACTTATTTTCTCTAGTTCTTCTCTTCTATTTCTGCCACAGACTATACTATCACTGTGAAAAAAGATGCTTAACTGAGACGAGTTTTTATCAACAGAAATAATTTGTAACAGGAGTGACGGTAATTTGATCTTCACAAGACTTCTGTAAAGACCAATAAAATAAAGTTTGCAGAGTGCTTGTATACTATAAAGTTCAGAATCACACAGTAGTTAACCTTACCTGTAATACAGTTCCTGTAAATGGGTAAATTTCTTAGTGATGATGAATTTGGCTTTTACAGTACTTAGATTTGATACACAGATTTCTCTAGAATGACAGGGTAGTTACCTTTGCAAAAACATACACAGTCTCCTGATTGCATGGATAATCTTTACTTACAAGGAGGAATGGACATGCATTCTTCAGAAAGACATCATTGTTGCAGATTCCAGTTTGATGTAATATTTGTTTTTCTTCACATTTATATGCTCAGAAACCAGCATCAAACTTACTCAACCTGATAATTGAACATTTTTATTGTACCCCAAAGTTTAATCAGCCAACATCTCTATCTTGTTGACTGGAGGAAAGCAGTCTTGCATTTCATTTTCCACATATTTGCAATGTGAAAATGTGGTCATGTTTCCATCCTGCTGCCATGTAGCATCTTCCTAATCTTCCCAGCCAAAGAGGTAGTAGTAGGTACTACAAAGTAGTAGGTACTACAAAGGTAGTCCAGTATCTAACTGGCTACTTCAGGACTGCAGCTGGTTTACCATGACAAGTGCAAAGACTGTCTAGCAGAAAAGCTGTGCTGGAAGTCAGTCTTATTCAATAAATACATAAAGGGGCTCAACCATGGCCAGTTTTGGAAACACTCACACGAGAATCACGATGGAAGATATTCCAAAAGAAGAAACTAATTCATTGGCATGTGATGCCTGATGTTGAGACAAGCTGAAATGGCAGGAAGAGAAACAGGGAAAATGTTGCCACAAGTCATATGTGGATTACAACAGAACAATTTGGAAGGGAGAATTGAACTGCACACCTACTGGGAAAAGTCAAATTATGTAAGTGGCAGAATTTTCACCTGGGGAACTCCAGTGATAGACAGATGTGAGCTACACAAGAAATTACTCAATACAGTTGTGTGTTTGTGTAAAAACCGTATCTCAAGTGAGACTTGCAAAACACATAATTAGGGGAACATTACAATCAGAATGGTGAATAATATAGCAAACTCTCAACATTTTCAGTATATATTATAGGTCAGATACTGAACTGTTTGAGAGCAAAAGACTGGGGGAACTGAACAGAAGGAATATCAAAAGTAAGCAGGGAAAAGAAGTCTAAGAGCAATAATCAGCTCATATCAACTTGTAGGTGGTTAATCCTACCTTTCTTTCTGTATTCCCAAATGCACCTCGTTACAGGTTAGCTGTGATTTTTAACTTGTTTTTCCAACTATGCTTCTATATTTCAGAGCAAAATCACTTTGATCTAGAGATAAAAACATTGCATTTATCTTCTGTGGGTGGAATTAAACCAGATTAATTTTTACTCTCATGAGTGCCTTTTATCTTGCCCAACTTTTCCAAGGAACTTTCAGAATCTTATTTGTATTCAAATTGTGTAAAGATTTTTTTTTATGCAAGCTAAACTTTTTACTTCATAGGCACTCTTTGCCCAATGTTAATTATCAATTAAAGCGCTAATCATTTCATTGAAGGTATTTGAGTTATGTATCTTACTATTGTCTTATTTATTAATGCTTTTGAACTGAAAGTGGGACATTCATCAGTCTCCCTATGCAGCATTATTTTATAGTTTAGCTGGAAGTGGCTGCCTGTTAGTCACTTGGCAGCACTGCTCCATGAACTCTGCTGACTAGAAGCTGCCAGAAGTACTACATCAATTCCTAGTTGTTGACATCTGCTTCTATATTTAAAAATAAGTTATTTCTTTGTTATGCAAATGGCAGACAGAGGGGAACCTTATTGTTCTGAAACACAGAGTAATTAGTAGCATTGGAAACCCCAAAATATTCTGACATCAGACAGGAGGACATTTAGTACCTACCTTCTCATTTCACATTAAAAATATCACAGTAGGCTGGCATATCGCATACTTCCTGCGTGCCTAAGGCTTTGTAAAAGCAGAGCGATGCCTGATTGATATCGAGAACAGCTTGGGATGGGTGCGAGCCGAGCGCGCTGCCACGGGTGGCCGGGAGGTGGCGCGGCGGGAGCGGGGCCACGCAGGGACCCCAGGACGGACCGCGGGAGCCGCGGCACAGCGAGGGGTCTCCTCCCGGGGGTCTCATCCTTTCCGTGTCGCTCTGAGGATGACGCCTTACTGAACGTTACAGTTTTAAAACAAAGCCTGCACTGAGCTGGAAATAAGAAGTTGTTAATAAGCATCTACTACTACCAAAAAAAAAAAAAAAATCCAAAAGTATGAAACCGGGAATTGAGTGAATTCACACAGCCTCTTATTCTACAATTATCATGCAAATCAGACAACACAAGGTAATGGTTTCTGGATGGCACAGAAAATTGGCAATGCCCTGGCATTTTTGTCTTTGATCACTGGTTTGAGTTCAATCTAGAATGGTAATATTACCCACTTGGCTCAAAAGCGACTGCTTTGGTGGTTTCAGGCAAATGCATGATTGTTCCCATCATAAAATGATGACAGCTACTTGGCAAAGTGAATTGAAAGGGAGGCTAAGGCTTTGTCCAAACAGTAAAGTTGGGCTTTAGGATTTAGTTGAAGTGATATTATTGTTTGGATCTAGTAATACTTGTATACCTATTTCTGTATAAGTAGGGATTTAACCACTATAGCTATAAGATACTTTTGTGCTCTTATGTCTACTCGAGAAGCTGTGCCAATATAATTTTACTGGTAAAAGCTCCAGCTTAGCCAACAAAAGAGTACAAATATTGAGAGAGGATTAGAGTAATAAATTAATAATTTCATCACCCTTAAGGCTATGAATACATGAATAAGTCTGCTCAAAACAAATTAGACAGGGAGTATGTCAGCCATGATTTTAAATATCTGTGATAGGAGAGTTAATAAGCATGAAAAATACTGCAGCATTTATAATAGTAGTCCTGCATCCTCTGCACTACCTAGCCTTCCCACTCTATTGTCTCCTTCCCAGAGTCATGGAGTTCTTATCTTCATATGTTGTCTGTTTTAAGAGTGGAAGAGCTGGTAGGCAGTCTTCTTCCTTCTGTCCAGAAGTTGCCTGAGCCTCCTTTCAAGCAAAAGCATCTAGCAGATTACAGTAAATTTGGAAAGAGTGTAGGTCTGTGTGATGCAAAAGGCACTGGTCAGATGCAAGGGCTAGTGCAAGGGCAAAGTGCCTCAAGGCTTTTAAAGGAAGAGCAGGGAGTTCTCCCTGCCTCAGGCACTGGGGCCTTCTAGCTACAAGGTGCTCCTGGGCACAGACAAATCAGTTTTGGCTAGAAGGCTGGGAAAAAAGAAAAACTATATTTCTAGTGCAGTCACTGGTACTTCTGTCCTTTTGATCAAAAGAGTAAACTGTATCATGCAACCAGCTTTTTTTTTTTTTCATACAGCACTGTGAAGGATTTAAGAGCTATCCCCATCAGTGACAGACTAGTCTCTTTATGTGTGCATTCTTTATTACACTGAGCTCCACATTTTGCACAGGGATAGAAGATACAGAGGTGCAGTTTAATCTAACATACTGTAAAACTGCATTCTACTTTGTCACAGTACTTTGTTAGCAATGTGCTAAGAAATTTCTGCTAAATGAGGTTGGAAATCCATGGATCTGCTATGACTAACTAAACACACTTATAGAGATACAATGCCATGAGCAAAAGTGGCAAAGTTAGAAACCTCATCAGTCCTTAATTACTTACTGAAGACTTTCAATCCTATTTCAGAAGAAATCAGAAAGACTGAGACACCCAGAAACCCTCATGGATTCACACTTGCAAGCATAATTCACTTTTGAGAAATGCAGTTAAGCACTCCGACCCATGACTTCTGGCAAACACAAATGCCCTCATCCTGTCTCCTGCCCCTTTTCCAGATGGTAGAGTTGGCAGAATGGAACATCACAGCTCTAATTCAAAATTGTACAAATTAACTTAAATATTAATACAAAAATTTGCTTAGATACTTCTGAGTGTCAACTAGAAAAGTTGAAATATTTGATTCTCGCTCTGTTATAAGGCCAGTAGCAAAACAGCTGGGGGCTGAGAGAGTAACATCTTAAACTGCTGCAGCTGTTTACTTGGTAAATGTGAGCCAGGTCCCTCAAGTCAATTTTTTTTTTTTTTGTAAGAATATGTCAGTTAAGTTTCCATGTATTAAATTCAGTGACCTAACTGCTCAAATAACTCATGTTTTTATATGCCTAAGTCAACAGAGGAACCAGAATGAAATAGGTGCTTCTCAAAGAGTAGCTATTAGGAATTTCTGAAAATTCAATCCCCATTAAAAGTGCCAGAGGTCATTACCAATAAGTCACTATTCATTTTGGAAATTATATATGAAACTGTTGAAGTTACAGCTGGCAAATGTATCATAAATTTATATTGAAAAATAGTTTGTCTCAATAGAAATACTCAACAGAATCTGCCAACTTTTGTCAAGCTCTGGCAGCACACACATGCTTACAAATTTTGGCATTTGCCTTAAAGGCACATTTTCATCATGCTAGTTTTATTCGTAGCTCCCCTGGTTGGCACCCTGCCTGGCAGACTTCTGCAGTGTGAGGCCTCAGGTTCTCCAGGCTCATAGCAGAGATATATTCCCTTAGTTGAGGACCTTAGTGCTTGGATGCCCAAGCAAAACATTTCATTTCATGGAAACTTTCAAAAAAGCAAGTTTTCAGTCTGAAAATGAAGTAAACTTCTATTAAATTCTTATTTGTGAACAGCCAATGTACAAGTTTGTAGATGTCCCTAGTAAGTTAGAAAAATAATTTACGTTTCTTATTTTGTGTGCTCTCTGTTCTTCATCAAAATAAAGCAATGATTCAGCAAGAAGCACAGACAATAGCTCACCCAGCAGACTCTGATTTCAGCATTCACTTGCTCCAGTTGATAGAAACAAGCAAAGCAAGAAGCAAGTTGAAACTCTGCATTCAATTCAAGTGTCAAATTTGTCACCACTGAAAAGTGCCTGATCTACACAGACAGTTCCCCTGGTTTACACTTGATTTGGTTGAGCTCTTTCCCATCTGGCACATTCAAAGGAAAAGCCAGAATATGAGACCTTTGGTTCAGATGCCCCATAGGTCTGGTGAGGCAGGAGGTGGCCAGCTCAGTATGTGGCCGGCTTCCTGTGTCGATTAAATTATGGCCTGTTTTACTATGGAAAAAAACCCCAAGCTAAAACAAACAAAATCACACCAAAACCAAAACACAACCCTCCCAGGCTCTGGAGTATCTGTATGAAGCAGAGCTTTTCCACGATGCCAGTATTTTAGCGGACCTGCAGAACAATACTGCACCATAATCCATAATTACTCAACTCTGATTTTTCACCCTATGTCTTATGGACTGAAGTAGTATATGGTGGTTAAGCTGCCTAGTGATTTATTCTTAAAATTGCCCTAGGAGTTTGTTTTTTCTTTTCCTTTCTCCCTGATTTCACAGGATGCCAAGTATCTCTTCCTATTAATCCAGTAAAAGTTTAGGGTGGTTTTTTTCAGCTTGTTAGCATTTTCCATGTCACCTCTATGACCTCGTTGTACAGAATAGATTCAGCTGTGCAGAAGAGGTGTTGATTTATCCAATAATGTAAAATAATCTGGTTTGTTTAACCTCTCAAACAAAAAAAGACTGTTATTAACACAAAAACCAGATGGTTATTGCCTTGGCACAAGGGCAGATTTGCCATTTTCTAAACCCTGGAGACTCTAGGAAAGCTTTTCAGGAGTGACATGTAGAGAAGTAAAAAGATGGAGGGGAAGGCAGAATACCTAATTAGTTTTGAAGAGATCCTGCTGAGAGCAAGGTCTTTGTAGTATCTGAGACAATGGGAGAAAAGGCATATTGACAGGAGTTCCCTCCCATCCTGTGATGTGAAGGTGTAGATGTACGAATGGATGGATGGTCACACATGGCTGAGCAGCTGCACAACAGTTGAGCTGTAAAAACTGCACAAGTACATGCTTTTTGCTCACCTTGTTCATTCAGTTAAACTGCCTGGACAAGACACTGGACAAACAAAGTGTATCTGAATGACTAAAGATGGCAGAAGTGAAAACAGCAACTTAACATAAATCAGAAGTTCTGGCTTCCAAGTGTGTATTGGATACTTCTCTGTACTCCACAACTAAATTTTGACATAATAAACACAACTACAGATGTATGATTATCTGTACACATGTGCTTGCAACACATAGGATATGGTGTAGCACAGCAGAAAAGGAAATACCATCCACAGATCCTCAGGTCAGTACCTATGTGCAGCATAGCCACTGTTGTTTTTGCTTCCATTATGCATGTTGGCCTAATGGAAAACAGTAAAGGCCATGGAAACATTACTACAGAGCGGCTTACCATTCCTTTTTCCTGAGTAAAGCAAGCAAAGGAAAACTACATAGGACCACCATCCGAGATTTGCTTGAGTGTACTTTGATGCTGATGGATCTGGAAGAGCAAGTTTCCTGTTAGGCTTAGAGTTAGGAATCACTGTCTGGCTGAAATGCAAACAGTTCAAATTTCACAGTGCAACATTTTTGAACAGAAGCAGGGAAAAATTTAATTTATTATATTGGGTAATAGCATATTCTTTTTTGAAAAGCAATGAATATTTGTGCAACAAATTCCTCAAAGTGATGAAGCAAGCTTCAGTGCTCAAAGAAACCCCCCAGAAAACAACAGGTGTGGAGAGCAAGAAAGGTATGTCCCTAGTAATTAGAGTTCATTGAAAGTCATATTCAGTAGCAAGTCAGAAAGTTTCTCAGGGTAATTATTTATATTTTTGTCTCTGTTCTGTTGGCAGTTTATCAAAACTGCTCCATGAGACTAAATAAATTTATTAACATAGGGCTGTGCTTAGCAAACCCATGTGGCATGCTAAGTGTTGTTACGGCAGAAATCAACAGATGTTAAGGTTTAGTATAAGTACTCAATGTGCCTCCTTCATTAAAAGTTGCACTGTTGTTACTTTTGCCATCCAGCTTCTTGCTGTTGCAAGTTGCAGTGGTTTGTTTTCTCTTTTATCTCCTGACTACCGTTCATGGTTGAGAACAGAGGATCACTATGTCATTTGATATTTTTGAGAATTTGTGTGCTGCTGAAAATTAACTTTGCTCACAAGGCGGTACACTAATTGTAAATGAAACCAAGTCACTAATAAAATCCTGATTCACTCAAATTTGTTAATAGGAAAGCAGAGCTCTAAATCTCTGTTACTGTTAATACAGAGGACTGAGACCACAAAATTAAGGGACTTTTGTGAAGTCCTGGCTCCTTATGAACAGTCATGATATCAGCATTTGAACACAGCCTGTACGACTCTGATAATTTTCCTTTTAGAAAAGTTAGTTAATTTGACTTGACTCCTGGAGTCCTTCTAGAATGGAATACAGTCTTTATGTATCCATGAATCCACCAGTGCACCTTTAAGTGCAATACTTTTAAATATACACATACATATACACTTTTACTGACAGAAATTTGATAATCAGCCCGAGTGTATTTTTATGTTTACTTTACAGTTGATTGAAGATTAAGCATAAGGCTGAAAGAAAAATAAACAATGGCCAGTGATTAGCCAAATGTTAGTCTTGTAGGAACATCCTGACTGAAAATATAGATACAGCAGAAAACACAGCATGGCACAACAGCCAACACATTCAAACTCGCTCAACAAGGGCTGCTTCAGAACATGTCACAAGGCCACTGTTACCAGGGAGCTTCCTTCATGGTAAAACCAAAAAGGATTCTATTTTTGGTAGTGGGAGTAGAAGAAGATGGGTAGGGGGGAGATTTATAAATAATTTTTCACAATACTTTTTAATTTTCTAAAATATGTTTTTTTTCAAATAAAGGTGCCTTTTCTTCATTTCTTCTACAGTACACACTAGCTGACCAGCAGGGGTGCAAAACACTAAGAAAAACTCTGCTGGCTTTAGTCATGCTATGTATCTGGCAAAAATTTCCTCTGGATGAAGCTCTTCTTCAACAAAAGAATGGATTTATCTACCAAAGAGCTCATGTTGCAACATAAAGCCAAGATTTGATCAGTGGAGGTTTATCATATGTGGTTATTATCATTGCATACTTCTGCCTCTCATCCAATGTATTTTTACATTTTGAACCTCAGTCTTCAATACCTAAATATCAACTGTTTGTTTCAGACATAGACCACAGCATGGAATAATTTGCAGCTTTTCACTTTTTACTCTGGCATGTGTTTTACAGCCCAGCCTGAATGTTTCTCACTGTTGAAGTTAAATGGCTTAGCATTGGAACACTAATTGTTAGAAATGACAATTAGTATCTTTCAAGTTTTCAGGGGAAGAAGAGCAGGAAGGACCTGCAATACCTTGTCAGTTCAGTGGAACTCAGTGGAAAAGCAGAAGCAGCAGGCTTCTTTAAAACCTAAACTCCTGTTAATGCATCCCCCACTTCCTCAATATGTTTCAAAACTGATTGAACCTACATATAAAATCAGTCCAAGTAGGTTCTTACACAATATGTTTTAAAGGTACAGAGGTTAGCCGGCAGCATTTTCCTACCTACCTCCATATCATCTTTTTAATGATGAACTAATTTATTTTACTTACTTCTGGTGACATCCCAGGGATATTTTAAACAGAAAGTTTCATCAATGAACCTATTTTAAGAAGAGTTTTATTGAAAACATACACAAAGTCAACACATTATTTAGCTCCTGAATGTACATATTAGAGAAGAATATTTTAAGAAAAGGGAAAATACAACTGACAAGCTGAAGTTTACATTACTAAGGCATTTAGGCTTAAGAGCAAGTTATATTGTGTCCATGTGTATCTGGATCTATATACACAAACACACCAACACATACCCACAGGTTATCTGTTTTGAAACTGTACAGTTCTATGCAAATCATTATTGTTTGCTTTTTCTACTTTTAGGACACTAAATAAAGCTTTTATCCAAATGGTAGAAGTTGTTCACAGAACAGCAGTTATAATCTACTCTTCAAGAGTTTGCTTACAATTACAATACTAACGATGCACAAAAAAACCCCCAGATCTTCATGGGAAAGTTCTCTCTTACCAAAATGAGGCTCAAGTAAGAAAAACACTAGTTTGCAAAGGCACCGTGGAGACAGGTTTTAATACATTAAATACAACATGAATCATTCACAATAACAAGTTTAGTGTTTCTGGGAACTTTTGTAAATACAACACAGTTGGTCACACAAAAATGTTTCTGTTGATTTGTCTTGGCAACTCAGATATATCAACAGTGTAACAGCATAACAGCTTTGTTCCCATCTGACAGAAAATAATGGCAGTTCTGCAAGGCAAACGTTAAACCTGACCGTATGTATTTATTAATTCCACAGTGTTTTGACAGATTATAGGGGACGAAACTTAAAGGATGCTGACACGCTCACTGAGGGCTTTCATTTCTGTTTCTTCTAGCTTGGTGTTTTCATTATGGTTAGCACTTGGATTGATAAGGTGTGCTGGATACTGCAATCCATGTTCTCCTGAATACTGTTCCCATCGGGAGTCATCACTTTCATGAGTAATGTAACGTTCCCCCATTTTACATTCCAGTTCCCTTAAATCTAACCAGGTTTGGTAGTCCTGAAATAGAATAACAGTATTAGTTTTAGAGTTCCTAAAATAAATTACATTCCCTTCTGCTATCAATATTATGCAAAATGCTATTAACGCAGCTATCTAAAGGTCATCCCTACTGCTCTAGAATGGAAAAAATCTTATATAAACGTGAAATCTGCCTAAAGAGATAAATTTCATCTTTAGAGGATTGTTTGATAATTTTATTAAACTCTATCATATGTATAGTACTGAGATGTTACAGGCTGTTTTGCAGAATATATGGATGTGTACAGAATGACATGTCTAAATGAAGCACGGTGGTAAAGCAATTCCTCATCCTCATCAGAAGATGAATAAGGAAGAAGAAACGTATTTGAATCATACATGTACATGTTAGTGATCTGTATCAGAGAGTCAGGATAGTTGCTCCATCAGTATAATGATGCTGAACATAAAATTAGCTTGGACTGGGAAAAAACTCCTTTTCCAAACTTAGGCAATTACTGGTGTGCTCAAAGAAACATATACATCTAAACATTAACATACTTTGGAACTCCACGTTGATAATGAGTTCTAAGGCTGGAAACCTAGTTTGAGTCTCACACTGTTTAGACCATCATGTGCGGCAGACTCTGATCTGTCTAAAGTATATAACAATTTAATAATTTCTTTTCTTATTCCCACCCAAAACCTACAGGAAGCTGCAGTAATAGAGTCAATACTAGCCCCATGCAGACTAATCTCTTCTCCCAGAACCCTGACCACCAAGCCAAAGCACCAGAAAGCCCAAACACTGTAAAGGCATGAATGCCTTCATCTTTATTATCTCACATCCTTTGGCCCATTTCTTACACAGGTATCCTCTCAGAGAACATCTCTGAGTCTCACTGGGCTGTACCATTGTTATCTGTCCTTAGACTGCAAGGTAGGGCTCTTCTAGAAAGAAGACTCAGCCCATCCACGGTGCTACTGCTGCTGCTATACTGCCTCATCTTAGTTCACCTCCACTCACTACTGCACAGGCAATGAGGTGAAGGGCCCTACCCTGTCAAGTGAGACAACGAGCATCCTTGCTGTAGACCACCTCTGGTCCCCAAAGACTCAGGCAAATGCTTTATGCAATGGTTGCCAAAGAGAAGAGCAGTCTTGGGAGGAAAAGACGAGAGAGTGACAGGAAATCTGGGACAAAGAAAGGAAGCACAGGATAAATGTCCCCGGAGAAGGTGGGGTGCAGGGCAGGCAGTTACAGCCCATTTCCTCCTATACCAGCAGGCCACCATCTAGTTTGAGAAACACTAGCAGCTGCAAGGTACTGAAGTAAGATTCAGTTTTCTGTTTCAATAAACATTCCTTTGGGACTGTGGATTATGCATCTGATCTCTGCCATGTGGTGACATAACTACTTTCATAGATGCAAACATGGCTCCCCCGGGAGATCTGATGGGCTGATGTACCAGTCTGGCCTCGGCCCATCCTCCTTCCCAGCGAGCAACCCAATGCCCTGGCTTCTCACTGAGCATCTTAGGCCTTGAATTTACAGTGATTTGGCTGCTGCCAGAATAAAAAAATCACCAAATGGTGAATACATCTCAGAAATTCCTTACATCTCAGTATTCAGTTGAAGAATTCAACTGAAGGTGGCTGAAGTATTTTCCTGGAAAGCATACAACTTCACTAGTTCTTCTGATGACTGTGAAGTAAAAGCCCATTAATTAGTTTTAATAAGAAGTGAATCAGGGTAAACTCCAGGCAATGATATAATGTAGGTCAAATGACTACAAGAGGGGTTTTTTTTTAGACACATAATTTTCTCAGCAGACAAATATGATAAAATATTTTTGTGGTGTATTTTGAAAGCATTAGACATTTTAGTGTTGGAACCTTATACTTCAGACATTAATGAGAAACTACAGGTTAACTGGTGAAGGAGCATGAGATTCTCAGAATCACAAACATTTTCAGGTCTGCAGATTTTCTTAGATTGTACTGTGCTTAAAGATGAAGATATTGTATATGCTTAGTCTAAATGCATAAGTAAAAACCATGGAATTTGTAGAAATACCTGCAACCACGGGTGACTTAATGTTTTGTCCACACTGTAGCGCTTTCGCATTTTCACTTGCAACAAATTATTTATGAGATCAATAGCTGAAAAGAAGTAACATTGAAAAATGTTAGTTTAAATATATTTGTTTCAACAAGGCTATGCAAAGAGAGCCCTAGACAGACACAGCAGTTGAAAAAGAAAGCAGTTATCCCTTCTTACTCCAGCTTTTTACAAACTGCAGTCAATGCTGAAGTCCTGTGCAAACCTTCCTAATGGGGTTACAACTGTTTTACTTAACAGTTACTTGAAGATAATTCTTACTCGTTTCCTGCTCAAGTGAAAAAAATATAATGTGAGAACTATAGAATTCTTCAGGCACCACAGTAAATATACATATGTATATATTTCCCTGAGACTCTCAGTGTCACTTTTAGCTGACAGCTGCACCTTCCCAGTCACTGAATGGAGAAATCAGGGTTTGTAAGTCACCAAGTCTTGCAATACTTTTCTTTTGAACTGAGCATTGCTTTTACCCGCTAGGCAGCAGCCTGCTGTTTCAGAAAAGCGAGAGGGCTTCTTTTACAAATTTCATAATTTCTGTGGTTTTGGAGTCAATGATATACAGAAGTTCATAGAATCACAGAATGGTTGGAAGGGTCCTCAAAGATTATTCAGATTCAACATCCCTACCATGGCCAGGGACACCTTCTATTAGACCAGGCTGCTCAAAGCCCTGGCCAACTTGATCTTGAACACTTCCATGGATGGGTCATCCACAACTTCTCAGAGCAACCTGTTCCACTGTATCAGCACCTTCACAGTCAAGAATTTCTTCCTAATATCCCAATTAAACCTACCCTCTTCCAATTTAAAGCAATTATGCCTTGTTCTGTCACTACATGCCCTTGTAAAAGTGACTCTTCAGCTCTCCTGTGGCCCCCTTTAGATACTGAAAGGTGCTGTAAGTTCACCCTAGAGACTTTTCTTCTCTGAGATGAACAATGCCAACTCTCCTACCCTGTAGGTATGTGTGCTGCTGTGCCTGAAGGCATGAGGCCCATGAGCCAGTGCGTGGAATTTCACTGAGTCACCCATTTGGAAAGGTCTCTGGAATGAGATTGCTGAGTTTTGAATGCAACTATAAAAAACATTACAAAATTTTAAAAAATGATGGCACCATGAATGGTTCTATTCTCAGTGGTACCAAATATTCACCATTGTTTTGGAGCAAGTTATTGTTATTATAAAATAACTGATTAGCCAGAAGGAATGATAATATTCCTCCAGTTTTTTCTATTTCACCACCTTATCCCTTGGCTTGTCCAAAGTATGCTGGTTTACATCTTTATTTCTCTGTTTATATCACAGTGATAGAGTGTTACTCTTGAAAGTTACAGAAAAATATGGCATTACTGAGAGGCACTGGGTCTGAAACATGTCAGATGGATACTGCTGCGGCTCGGTATTAAATAAGAGGAATAATCATCTTGTCTGTTTTAAGAGTATGAGATGGGACAGAATTTTTTAAACCAATACATCTCTGAGCTTGTATTTTGTACAGCAATACACACAAGCTTTTCTTTTTTAACAGAGACTTTCCCTTCCTGGGCTCAATTTGCCAAGTAGGGCTTTACGCATATTTCTGCCATGGGGCAGAGCACAATGAAAACAATACCCAGGAAAACGGGAAGGTACATGGCAGCCTATCTGGAAGTATGCAGTAAGTTTGACAGACAAACCTATTCTTAGCAATAGCGGCCTATCACTAAAGTAGCCCTGACTTTCCAGTGATGAATACTGCCTTGAAAGCAATTATGGGAATGAGACAAAACAAATCTCAGTACAAAGAAAGCATTGCCAGAGGCTCTGAACCATTCTTTTCCTGGAACAGATGGTCCTAATTTTACTTTTCTATTATGGACAAACAGATTCTTATCTACTGCCTCTTTTAGCATCAAGTACAGTTAATGCTAAATTCTCTAACTCATGTTAATTTTATTCCATCTCAAAGTGCCCGTGAAGTGGATGTGGGATGAGAAAGCCAGTGGATAGCCAATAGGATCATTACTGATAGATGGTACCATTCTGAAAAGTCACTTGTTCTCCAAAATAGCGGGGTTAATCTTTTTCCTCTTTATTGGCAAGGGAAGTTTTCACATTCCAAGCTGCAGGGAAGAGACTGGAAAGCCAGTCATATACCATGGTTTAATTACAGAGAGACTTCTGATATCACCTGGGAAAAAGTAGTGGCCATTGTTTTTATCTGATCCTTGGAATAGGAGAACATAGTCCCTATCCACTGCAGTAAAGCTGGGTATTAGCAAACATTAGCATCTTCTGCAACACTGTCAACTTACCCTTCAATTCAAGAGAATTACAATTAAGATTTCAGTCTGTGTTTTGATACATAGGCCAATGCTGAATATGAATGTAATACACTTACAATTTCCTTATTATCTTCAGTGATATTTGGGTATATATGATCTATATATATAGATATGAAAGAGATAATTTTTCATCATTTACTATGAATCTCCATTTGGAAAACAGGTCAAGCACTTGATGAAAGGTTGATTGTCCTGGTAACTGCTGAGATGTAACTGCATGCATCCCAACATGTGTCTCTGTAACTGCCAACTACCTACTGACTATTCTTCCTGCCTTTGAGTATTCATAATGTCTCTATTACGCATCTTCTGTGCAAACCACTGGAAGCAGATATGACTGTGAGCCTTCCAAGCGATAAAATTATACACAGCTATCCAACCTCCCTCAAAAGTTACAAGAGGATGAGGACCCCTTTGCCCCCTCTTTCACTTCAGGACAATGACATACTCCATGTAATAACATAGTTCTTTGTATTCTTGGGGGAAATTGCCAATGGCTTGTTGAACAGACCAGAAAGGCACTGGTCTACAGAAAAATCACAAGAGGAGGTGCACAAAGAAGAACAGCGAAGAAAACTATGATGAAAGTGAAAAGACAGCTTCACCAGATGGTTAGAATTGTCAGTATTGAACAATCATTTACCTGAGAACAGTTTACACAGATAATCTACTTGTCTCACCACTGGAATACTGCTGTCTTTGAAACCAGTTTTACTGTTCATACTTAGTTCTTTACCTACGGTTCTTTTTGACAAGAAAGTTTTGCATATCACTTGCTTCTTCATAAAAAAAAAAAAACAAAAATAAATAAATAAGCAGAAATGCAACATAACTACTATGAAGACTAAGGGCTTAAACTATCTGAAAAAAATTCATTTGCTTTAATACTCAAGGTCTTAAAACTTAGGTGTAGAAAGAAATCAAACATGAGTTTCTACAGCAAAGAGCCATTGCTACTTTTTACCAGGAAATCACATAATCCAAGAAATGGCCACTTCTCAAGCACACAAGTTCTATCTGAGTACTAGAAGTCAAGAGACAAGTGATACATACTGGCAAGGCAACAAAAGAACAGTGCTGCGTAAAGCAAAGAAGCAGCTGGGAAGTTCAATAGTCACACTGTGAGTGCTGGAATTAAATACTTAAAGCACATGTGTCAAGTTCCTGGTTATTCTCACTGTTTCAAAAAAACCATGCTGTTCTGACAGTGTCCTGACAGCCACTAACTTACAAAGGTTAGTCTGGCTTCAGTTCATGTAAGGCGTATGTGCAGTAAGATTCATGTTGGCTCAAATTCTGAATAAAAAGAATTAATCATGTAATTGTTTGATGATTAAGTTTTGAGTTGTAATAATTAAAAACACTGGAGATAAAAATTTGGAAGGCATTACCATTTATTTTAGACATAAAACTTAAGTATGAATCAGGGGACTACACTGGGGCAACTGTTACAAAACTAAATATTCTGTCTAGGAAGACAAAGGTGTTTTGAGGAGCAGGTAGCAACTACACTGTATTTTAAACTAAATTTTATGCATTTTCACTAGAGACTGATTATTTTTTTTAAATCAGGTATTAAAGTAATACTTTCAGACACTTTAGGCGCTTCATAAAATTTTACAGTAGTCCTCTATAAAATCAGTAACTAAATAAATGCAGAGCATTAAGAAAGACCACCATATTTAAGAACGCAACAGGTTATCATCAAGGAGGCAACCTGAAAGAAAGTTCTGAGAGGGCTATGGAACTGCTTTTTCTAATATTTTTATGGGCTCCTGTTTACCTTCCATAATTTAAGGATACTGCTGGCAGCCAGCTGAGGGCTTATCAAGTTCTAGGAGCTGGAAGCTTTGTTAAAGGGACTAATCTAGCCAACTACTCCAGCAGAATGAATACTGGTCATTTAGGAAGGCGATCATTCAGCAGAATTCTCCACAGAAAGACACAAATGCAACTTCAGAAAGCTCTATATCCACTCAATTTTAGGGAAGATGACTCTTTAGTTTCATTTTACTTGAAAGAACCTCTAGAGTCAGGAGGTTCATGATTCTTATCTGCTTATGCAAGCTTATTAATATGGCAAATAATTAACTGTAGTAAAGACAAAGTCACTATTTTCACTCTAAGCATCAAATTAACATGATAATACTTTTTCATAGGAATGACTGCTTTAACTCAATTAGGGTATGACCTGCACAGAAATGCAAAAGTTTACAAATACCTGAAAACCCTATTATGAACATACTATTCATTTAGTCCTTTGCTACAGACTTTAGCTTTTTACGTAAGTTATAAAAAAGAAATCACCTTAAGAATATATATTAAAAAAAAGGAGTCCTAAACTAGTAATATATTTATACTTGGTTCAGAATTTTTAAAGTACACCTATAATATTAGCTACTCTTAGTGCCGTCATTACAAAAATTCAAGCAGGTGCCACTAATATAAGAGGCCCAGGACTTCGTAGGCCCTGGATTTTTCTGAGAACAGGTCTACTGACTAGAGCTTTAATTTTTTCATACACATAAATCCTCTCTCTACTGCTGGTCAACACAGCTTTGTTGACAAGCGCTCTAGTGTACATGCAGTTATTTTAGCATAAAATAATCTTCAACTGGCAGAAATTATTTTCAGTGACATGGATTCAGCTGTACTATGAAAAGAAATCCTCGGCAATTCTAAGCTGCATTTCTGCAAGAGAAGTTTCTAATACTAAACTATCCTAGCAAATGTGTAAGTAGAGCCAAGACCTTAGTTTCAACAGCTAGCTAAACATTTACAGAGGCAAAGAGCATCTTTGAGCTATAACATCCATTTGACCTCCTCATACTTAATGCTCGCTCATTCATGTGACTTTCTCATTAATGTGTGAAACAGAGTTTCTATTCACATTATGCTTTAACAAGCCTAAATAAATACTGGCTTGAAGGCAGCTGTGGTATTTATGACTCCAAAGCATTGTAACAGGCACACCATGATCAAATTTAATGCATAGAAGGAATTGCAACGTTATCAAAATACTTTGGAAGAAACAATAAGTAACACGAAGGACCTATCAATTATGTGCAAATCTCATACCTTATCAGGCTAGTAGTAATAGCTATTGTGGTAGCTGTAGTAGTGGTAGCTGATGAAAAAAAATTGTGAGTACAACAATCTATGAAAATTCCACAGCAGAACAAAACACACCACAAAGAATCCAAAGCTTAACACAGCATGTTTTAGGACCATACAGTTCAAAAGAACAGCCACCACAGTGAAGACACACTAGATAAAATATACTAACAGGTAGAGAGACAAAATCCATCAGGGAGTTCTGTCTTTATATTTATCAGTATTGATCTTTTGTAACCTGTAACTAAGTCAAAATAAATCTTTCAAGACTATGCACATTTGGTGAACTGGAAGATCAAAGTCAGAAACAAGCAGTAAAGCTGTTGAAAACAGGTTTCATGTTTGATAAGACATGAAATTTAGAGCCATAAACTAGGTAAGAATTCTGCAAGTAGATTTTTCCGTATCAATATCTAGCAAAATTTCACAATGAAGACTGAATTCAGGTCAAATTGTCATACAGCAATTCAGTGAATTTTGAAATGTAATCTGTCTTGACAACCATTGAAGACAGAGCAGAAAAAGCTGACTGGAATGATGAATGACTGTGACAAAACTTGGTTTTCTAAAACATATCCAAAGTCTACCACAAAAACTACTTATCTCCAGTAATGTCTCACAATTCTGTTTAGACATACAGACACAGTTTTTGGGGTGTACTCTTTCAAAACAGTGAAGTTATTGGAAAAACACAGGAAAATGCAGCCACTTTGGTAAAAATTAGAATTCTCTACAAAGAAATTCAACAGCTACAAAAATTGCAATTAGATTTTAAAAGGGAAAAGGGCAGGAAAAGCATTACACAAAAAAGCTAGAATGTCTCAGCAGGAAGAGTTGAGATTAATCGATAAGTCATGACATCAGATAGACACACTATTGAGAGAAGACAGAACTACTGATGGCAACTTAAAAACATTAGGCACTCAAAAATATTATCCTCAAATGGATTCTGTCTTTTTTCTTGGCTTGTGACTGCAAATTTTTAAGAACTGCTAGAAAATGCTACAGAAAAAGTAATTATCAAGAAAACAAACTAACACAGACCACAATATTGCGTTCATGACACACTTTTCCAAAATACAGCTGACTTCCATATGCTTTTTCTTTGAACCTGTTAGACTTTAAGTGTATTTCTTATAGAATCATGCAGTTTAAACTGTTATGGGTCATGTATTTCTAAGAATCTATCATCTTATCAGTGCAGTTTAAAATTTTAAAAGCCAATTTTACCTTAAGACCAGTAATTGAATAAGAAACACAAAGGGAATATTTACGCTACTTTACCACTGTCGTTGCATTTCCAGATGCATTGGTTAAGTATAACCTATCTCATTTTATTTTCTTTTAAAGTTTTGCTACCTTCTGCCTTCCAGTTTCCAAATTAACATGCTGCTGCTTGGCAATTACCAGGAAAATCATCTAGTGTGAACTAAAACCAAAGCAGTGATAAATACAGCATCATTCACTCTAATGTGTGCACTACCCATTAAATGTAAAGAAATATGTCATTTTTTCTCTCTGATTACAATAATGATAGAAGATGGCAATAACCAAACTTAGCTATTCTTAAACTTTTTACCTGAGTAATAGTCTGAAGAGAGCGCTGAAATAACTATGGTTGCAAGTTTTATACATTTAGCTCTCTGAACCACAGCAATAGTAATGAGCAAGAGACAAAGGGTTTGTTTGACTGCTGTTCTGCTTTCCATGGCATCAATTTTTGTTTGCCATTCTGCAACAAATCATATGCCCTTTAATAAAATCATTGTTGCACAGACACTGGCAACACTCGTTGATGATCACTTTCCTTAATCTAAACTGAAAATTGCTTAGCAAGGCAAAAAAACTCCACAACTTTTGAAACATCTACAGTTCCACTAGAAGTATATAGAGAATTTCAATCAAATTAGTTCCTGCAGTTTAAGAAGCAGCTACCTCAGGTATATCAACTGCATATATTTGTGATCCTAATCAGGTACGGCTGTGAAGTAAACTGCCCCCCACCTATTGCTCTAGGGCATCTGTTTTATCTGCCATCACTTGCTGGGCACTTCATGCAGGACTCTTGATACAGAGAGGAACAGGTAAGAATAAACATTTCTTTCCTTTTTTTTTTTTATTTTTAGCTCAAATGTAGTTCCTTCTACTACTTCCCACTTTTCTGCAACAGCATTTCTAGGATAATCATATTATGAACATTCACAGCAACCAGTACTAACATATTTCAGCAGTAAAAAAAGATGAAACAGTCATACATATTGGATATTATAAGTTCAGAGAATGTGAGTGCATTATTGGTATGCATAAATCAGAGAACATATGAATTCTCTTAGATGGTAGCCTAGCTCTTCCAAGTACACTGAATTCTTAGTTTTTGCCTGCTATTATTAAGGTATGTAATACAGTCTCTGGATGAAGGTAGCAGTTTTAAAATCTAGCTGCAATGTACAATTCATAAAGTCCATTGCTAAAGAATGCTTGGACCCAGCACCGTCTTTTGGTCATACATGAAAAAAAGCAGTAAGTAATGAAGAAAGAAAGAACATTTACCTTAGTTTTACTTAGGGTAACCTTTTCACAAATTATTCCTATTTTTGAAATTTACACAGTATAACACTTTTAAAACTTTTTTTTTATATGCATTAAAGATGTTTTGCATTTATTTTACCCGTGACAATGCTACTTCTCTAATCAACGTCAGTTTCAATTTTTTAGTATTATAGCAGTGCAGCCAAATTGTGGTTGAACCCTTCTGTGAAGACTGTGGTTGTTTATTATGTGTTAAAATTCTCTTAAATATTTGCACAAGTTTTTAAATGTCAGTAATTAAAGTGGATTAACTGCTGAGCCTTCAACATTTCTTTCTTACAAGTTAAAATCACTTATACAACGTTGTATAAGTGTATAAGAGTAATGCTTCTTGCAAGAAAATATCCGTGTAGATCCTTCAAGACAAACAGAAATTTCAATCACACCAGCTTGAAAGAAAGAGATTGATCAATGTTCCTTTACAAAGATCTTGCTGGATTCTGCAGCAGCATAATATTCCATATTGTGATATAACTCCTGTACAAGCTTGAGTGGAAGAACTAGTAGGCTATTATTTCCAATCTCTTGGGATAAATATTGCTATGATACAAATTTCCAGGAAATAGTTAAACAAAAAATATACTGTGCCTTTAAAAGAAATCTATTCTTGATTTTTTCATAATGAAAAGAAGCAACAAATTAAAACAAATCATCAGAAATTTCTTTTGAAAAATGTTTAAGAATACTGGCAAAAAGAATAACAGGAAAAATATGACAGGGAAAATCCACTTCATTAGCTTAACCTGTCTGAGAAGCTGGAAGAGGCTACAACAAGCTAAAGGAAGATTTTCAAGTGCACAAATGTAACCTGCTGGCATTGAAACTAATTATCTGTCTGAATTTTGTAGATTTATAGCAAAGCCATCTATGAACCCCAGTGTCTTTAGTTTGAAATAAGTTTCACATTACCATAGTTTACATTTACATACATGTTTTCAAATTGTTTCTATTTGCAATGTTAAGTAAGCAACTTCATAAAATCTTTAAAATCATCTATGTTTCTCCCTTAAATGTTTCAATCATTTGCAGAATTAATTAACTGTTCAGAACTGTAATCCAGAATAACGTGTTAGGACATTGGGTACAGGTTTGCATTTTAACCACACTACATTGTCAGAGCTAAGAGAATCTGGATAGAGCAAGCAGCTGCACAGGGTCCAGTTCCTGCCATCTTGCAAGCTGTGCAGGAGAGTAGATCAGAGAAGCTAACATAAGAAAAACACCCTTTTATTTTCCCTAAGTAATCTGGAATTTGAGTTCAAATTTGAGCTCCAAAAATCAGTACTATCAATTAATATGTGGACTCTAGCAGCCTGCGTTAAACATAATGGCATGTCTTCAGACTTTTTTTAGGTTTTCATTTAGCACAAGAGAGCGGTTCATCAGCTAGCAAATAAAAATATGTAATAAAATCAAGACGTCTAAGCAGATTTTAACTTAGTAATATCTTGAAGTGTTTTTCCCTTCCTTCTGCATGCTTGCAGCCTGGTATCCATTGACTCTTAATGAAGGCTGTGATTCTACAAATGGAGAGATAACACCTAAGTAGGTGAGTTTTCTGTAGGTGCTCTAGTGAATCTTCACCTCTGAGTGTAAAAATTGATCTTCTGTCTACCACAGTAGAAACTTGTGGGAGACAATTTCTTGCAGCTTCCCCTGTGTTGATTGCTGTTTGCTTATCTCTAGCGACAGATAAAGCATTGCTGCCAACAGATTCTGTCAGCTTACATATCAAAGTGTGTGGAGGTTCAGGAGAACTTCAGTGTGTAATTGTGCAGATTTATAGCTTTTTTTTTTTTTTACCCCAACAGATTTCAAACTTCATCTGCCACTGAGATAAAATAGCAAAAAATGCTCTCAGAGCATTTTTCAGCTGAGAACCTCACATGGCTATTATATATTAGAGTAAGCATTTGGCACAATGCTCTAAACTATGCTTAACATGTATGTTAAACGTATCACCTGAAACACACAAAAATTGTACTGTAAATACCAGAAATTGCAAATGGTAGTATTGTAATACTTTTTGTCACATACTAAAATTCAGAAAGAGATATAAGAATCTGATGTTTACAATGTTTCCTGCTCTTTAGGATTGCAGGAAGCAATCCTGCAAAAATTACGGACATAAGGATTAAAAAAAATCCCAAAGAAAATCAAGCTGCCTGAAAATGTTATGTACATGTAAATGTTGGTGAAACCAGAACTGACAATTTTATTAAATGCCCTACTTAGTTGTGTTTAGAGATATCTTTAATAAAATTAATTTACCTTCTTTAAAGATGTTGCTAGTGAACTAGTCACATTGTTCTTTAGTTGATGCCATTGACCAGAACTCAAGCTTCAAAAGTCTCATTGGTTATCTCCAAGCCTTTTCCCCCTGTAGAAAGTCTCTTCTATGACATTTTCTCACACTATTCCTGAAACATCATCTACTTGGAATTGTTCAGTTTTATCTGCTCCACACAAAGACCAAGAGAGTACAGCACCCTATTGATCTGAAACTAAATTACTAGGACAAGTAGTACAAGAAAATGACTGCAGAGGCAATCGAGCTGAATGATCAGGTATATAAGTAAATATGCGCAAGGCCAATTCCAGCAGCTGAGGTTCCCCACAGATTCTACAGCAATCTGATCTGTAGGTGGTTATGTGCTTCCTTCAACACCTCATGGAAAGTTCCCATGCTAGAGGGTTATGCCATATGCAGTCTATACATACTCTGTAGGAAATGTCTGCAGCAGCTGATAGCACAAAACAGAGACATTACATTATGGTAACTTGAAATCTCAAATTTTTTTTTCACTGTTATGTACAGGAAGAAAAAAAAAAGCAAAATACAACTAACTCCTTTTTAGCTTTTATATCAAAACTGAGGTATTACCTTCAGGAGAAATTTCTTTCCAAGGATTAGGTGGATACATGAAAGCAGCATTCTGGATTTGGTCATGTATGTCTTCATCTTCATTGAATGGAAAGGTACCACTGAGGCTTACATAAATGATGACACCCACTGACCACATATCCAGAGATCTATTATAGCCTTTGTTCCTGAGCACCTCTGGAGCAAGGTAGGCTGGTGTTCCTACAACTGAACGCCTAAATGATTTCTCTCCAATGATTCGGGCAAAGCCAAAATCACAAAGTTTTACCTGTTTGATGAAAAATGCTATAGTAAGACATAAATTATTTTTACTATTAAAGACATAGTTGAGGAACTTTTAACGTGGTTTAGTTGCAAAATACATCTCTACTGTTCCTTCAAGAACTTTTTTTTTTTTAAACCCCTCTTTGAGAGCAATATCTTATTCCACTGAGACATTTAGCTGCTTGAAAATTCTAAGTTAACAATTCAGTATAGAGCCTTCCCTTCCAATTATTGGTATTGGTATTATTTACAAATTATCAGGAGTACTCATTTTGAATATGGGCAGTTGAAGGAAATTATAGATGAACTTTGTAGATTGAAGGTAAGATGAGAATATTTCTTTCAATGAGAAATATGACCAGTCAGAAAGTATATTTAAATATCCTAGAATCTACCTCTCATTTAAATTCATAAAATTAAAGAAGCAGCTCTTGTTCTTCAGTAATTCTACCCTAACTTTCAGAAAAATAACTTTCTTTCTGGAGCAAATCAACCAGTTAAGTAATTTGTGCTTTAACGGTGAGCAAAACAGAAACAATCATACAAGTAGCTATGTCACACTTGAAAATCTAGTTGAATATTTTAGGCAAATGACAAAAATCAAGCATTTTCAAACAAGATTTCTTTATAAAGTGTTTTGAAAAAGTGTTTTTTTTCTTTTTAAGCTAAAAATTCTGTGTAGACAGGTCACTAATCACTTTCTTCTTTATACATAAACATTGCTAACAATTACTAATTTGAACAATTTATCTTAGGAAAGGGCATTTTCTACTTGCCTGTGGGAAAGGATCAGCTGATGCCAATAACACATTTTCTGGTTTGAGGTCACAATGAACAATATTTTTGAAATGAAGATGTCTTAAAGCAACAAGGATCTGTGAATAAACAAATCAAATTATCTTTGTTTTATATTGTTTGAACAGTATGAGAGACCAGAGAAGCAAGGACTTGTGTGAAGAAAAACATTTCAACAAGAATGCATGTTTTACAAGAATGTCAACAATAAAAAGGAAAAAACCCAGCAAAAGCTAAAATGTCAGCTATTATTTGCTGTCCTCAAGTTTTCATGATGTATCACTGCATGAAATATGACTATTTCCTCTCCAAAGAGTTTACATTATAGACATTTTTTAAAAACTGGGTTCTAAGCATCTGTTTAATGAAATCTTCGAATGTAGAAACATTTGCAGAATTACCTTCAACATCTAAATTCAACTAAAAAAAAAATCCACAGAAATATTATATGATCCAATTTAAGTGTTTTCTTGATGAGAGAAAGAATAAAGAGCCTTGTATGTATTTCTATTCTGTTACATACACAAGAATATGGCAACAGAGTGTAACAGATATCCATGCTTTTTGTATGGCTTTAACTTCATTCCTTGTGTTTGGTCAGGGGCTGGCAGAACTTGCCACTATATTAGAGCAGGTAATGGTGAGGAGACTGAATGAACCTGGGAACCAAATTCTAGAGCTGGTGGCAGTTTTGCCGATGGAAATCTGGAAACTAGGGAACCTGTTAAGTTCTACCCCAAATAATAAACTTACAATAATAAACACCATAACATGTTGTTCCTGCTCCTTTCTTTTTCCTGACGGCTGAAACACAGGTTGTTCTGACTCTAAAGTGGCTCCCTACTCAATTGTGTATGGAAATTTAAACCAATATTATGGACAGCTTCCTTAAGCAATACAATACGACAACAGGAACCCCCCAAAAACCCCAGAGCGTATTGTTAACAAAAGTCATAAAGGAAGCCAGACTCATTTAATTGGAGGTAGCACTGAGATCCAGTCCTAGCACGGAAAACAAGTGTACCAGTGCATAGTACTAACTACAATGGTTAGGTATGAGGTAGTTCAAGAGGCTCAAATTTCTTTTTGTAGGTCTTCAACAGTTTGCTTTTAGTGCTTTCCATCCCTTTCTTGTGCTTAATTCTTTGAGCATATGAGAAACTGTAGCTTGACGTCCTTTCCATCCAGCAGCCAACAGCTGTACATGTCTAGTTCTAGGTCCTCTTAATGGTTTACTATGTAACAGATAATGTGCAGAAATGTACAGAAAGCTGTTTTACCATATTACAACTCAGGTTTTCATAAACCAGACAGGTAAGTTATGTCAAAAGCAAAAGATAAGAAACAGTGGTAATAATTGACCTCAAATTTCCTTCTAAATCTACAATTAATTTCTTACCTGCGTAATTAAAAACTTCGTTATTCTCTCTGGCAATCTGCCCTTTTCACTTGACAAGATCATCTCCAGCATGTCTCCATGGAGTTTTTCCATAACAACAAAGACTCTTTCCGGCGTCTCAAACATACACTCCAAATTTACAACCCCGGGATGATGAAGATTCTATTAAAGATAAATAAAGAAGATTTCGCAACATGATCACTAGCTTTTATCATTACATAGCCAGACTTCAGACCCCGACCTAAACCAGACAATGTTTCAGTATTTCATAATTTGTGTGCCTAGCCTGTAGGCAACTGGCACAAAATTTCTAGTGACAGTACAGGAGAATATTAAACTAATTTGAAGTTCATGCAAACATATATTTTCCTTGTTGTGCCTAGTGCTTAAAACTGTAGAAAATTTAACTCCTAATGTGACACTGCAAATACATCTGTTCTGGGTTGTTTATGCAGATTAAGCAGGAGGAATACTAGTATTTTTGCAAAAACACCAGTGATTATCAATTAAAATAATTACACTGTGTGTTATTTATGGAAATAAATAATGGAGTTAATACAGTAAAAAATAAAAGAAAAAAATACCTGTAAAATTGCAACTTCATTACGAAGTTGACTTTCCTGTTTAGTTGGAAATCTTAGTTTATCAATTATTTTAATGGCAACATCTCTTCCAGTTTTGCGATGTTTTCCTGCATTAATAAAACAAAAGATTTCTATCAATTAACAGGATTAATTACGAAAAGCGTTCCCCTTTCATGGGTTGTACAAATGGCCACAACCAAGTAATTCCTAGAACAAGTCTGCAGCTAATTCGTTAAAAGTTATGTTATTTCTCCTTTTTACACTTTGACAACAGAACTTTTCCTATTGTTGCCTGAGAAAAATATTTTAATACGTAAGAAACATGCATATGGAAAGTCATCGCTGCACTTCAACATTACAGACACAAAGCTAATTTTCTCATATTTATACATCAGCTAAAGCTGTGTTGTCTCTAACTGGCCAGTTGTTGGCTTAGTCCTTCACTGGTAGTTCCAGACTAGCAAATAACATGGTAGCCCTTAGGCATGTAAGTACATGTCCCCCATTTATCAGAGACTCAGAGATTCTTCAGTGAGAAATTTGTTAGTTCTCACTTAACACTGTCTCAAACAACAGCCATACCTAAACACACCCCCAAAAAATGCTGAAAAAATGAGGAAAAAGATAGGAAAAATTAATAAAAACAGAAAAAGAGAAACAACTCTAACAAGTTACTGAAAAACAATAAAAAATACCTCACTATAATAACTATGTCAAGAAAAACAGAAGGAAGAATATTTGTTTTCATCGTTTATAGCTCTCAAAAAGAACAGCTTTCTGCACTTCACCATTTTCTTTATTAGAATTCATAGAGAATATGAAGCTATTGATATACACTGACCCACTACTGGGTAGAAAACTTCAAAAAGACTTCATCAACAAAAACATTGTTTAATTTATACGGCTTATATAAAACAACAGACAGCTAATTTCTGTAACAAAACATTTCAGACTCCAAATAATTTCACCATTCCAGAAAATGTCTATCTTAAGCACAACTGTACAACACACCATAGCCTTACCTCCATAAACAATTCCAAATTGTCCTGATCCCAATACCTCATCTGGGAAGATTTGGTATACAGTGCTGATATCCTGTTTATATAAACACAAAAAATATTAAACCCTGAGGATATGGGAACAAAGTTTGTATTTCATTTGCTTTTTCTAGTGGGCAGTAGCATACATTTCAAAATATGTTATCTGCCAAAAAAATTCAGGTGGGTTTTCTTACGAGCCACATTAACTGCAATTGCTGCAAGAGCTGACAAATCCTCAACAGGTTCACTGAGAGGGGTAAAATATTCCATTTGTGCCAGAGAGGGAGTCTCATGTCTCACTATTTCTTAGTGCCTTAACACAGGTTAAAGCACAAGCTGTTAGCAGATTCATTTGGGACACTCAAACAAACCTCCAATATTGCAGCTCAGTTTTATTTGCCTGATATTTAACCAGCAGCACATACAATGAAGAGTAAAAGAATACCTAGAAATTGATGATAAAGGTTAGGTTACTTCTTCTTAGGAAAAACATGGGACACATCCCTAGCAGGCAATCGCTTTCTGGAAACTGCCAGAGCTGTCCCAAAACTTTAGCTGGCTGCAGGGGGTATCTATTTTTTAGCTCTGCCCGTGAGATAGAGAACAAGTAGTGTGACTGTTTACTTGACCGCATGTCTGGTGTCTAACTGTCCTCGCATACAAGAAATGCCGAATTCTTGATGTATGTGCAACAACATATGTAACTCTTCCTTTGGAGAGAGTTTCATCTTCATACAGCAGAGAGTATCTGATCTCTCAGAGATGACAGGAAATGGTATACTTATCAAAGCTTGTGTTCCAGTTCAGTTGACAAGTTCCATGAACCAATAATATCTATACATCACTTTTACACTTGCTAATTAACATCCTGCAAAGATCTATAGTTAAAGCCTGTGTTCAGTGAAAAGACCCATAGATAATTCTTGCATCACAAGAAAAGGTGCCATGAAGATGATTTTTATCTAAAGTTAGCAAAGCTTATTGTTGATTTCTACAAAGTAAGTGAGAAATGGCTGATGGGAACTCCTCTAACATTCTCTTTGCAAAACAGATCAATGACTTTGCAAGCTTAATCATAGCATGTCTAGCACCAGCATCCAGAGAACACTCACCACATTTTCTTGAACTTGGCAGTTTGACACAGAAATACTGATGGATATATCCCCTGGGGAAGAAAGCAAAACATACTTTAGATTGCTGTGCTTTTAGTTCAAACATGTAGTAATAGAAAATGACATTCACATTACATCAATATCTACTGACAGCTCTAGAAATTGTACCAATTAAGTCTGCTTGTTCCTCTAGCAGCTAATATAAAATTACACCAGCCCACAAACATGTGACTTGAACAACAGTTTTGCAGTGTATGGAAAAAAACAGAATTATACATTTCATTATTAATTTTTTAATACAGGAATCTCGTAATTCCCATTTATAAGCTTCTTATTGCTTTTTTCCATTCTATTTTGAGGCTTTGTACCTCATGCAAGTAACAACTGCAACTAAACTGTTTTTATTTATTGGATTTAATTATAATTTTCATTTATAGAGTCACAACGTATTCGATGCTATTCTGATGAAGGCAAATACACATTCAAATTAGACTGCATACTGTGACAAGTAATACACACTCAACTGGCTAAACAGACACTACTAAAACACATGATGGAAACAAAGTCTTGCATTTGTGCTTTAATATAACAAACATCAGATCCAGTCTCTACCAGTTCAGAGCTTAGGATGTTATAAGCATTTTGACCTACTGAGGGTTCAGTAAAAATTGAGAATATGCCTACTGCTAACTGGATTACACAAAGACAACACTTTGGGGAGGAAAGAACGCTTCTTTGGAGCATTGCCACTTCTGTCTCCTACTTCTGCCTAGAATCCTGTTCATGCTGACTTTCATTTTTTTAGTAAAAATTTCAGCCTCATTAAAACCAGTGTCCCCTATTATAAAGCAGGTATTACACACCAAAGACATCTGCTACTACTCATCAACACCAATCCTAGTTGCAGTAAGTAATATGAATAACTTCTTCTCCATGTGGCTTATTCCCTTTCCTTACCAAAAGAATGTTTTTGGAATGGAAAGTTTTGTTTATCTAGAGGCTTTTTAAAATTGACAATCCATTTTCAAGTGTCTGTACTGCTGTGTTTACATGAAAAAAGCATGGACAAAAACATGGCCAAGTCTCCCATTTTGAGCAACAGAAGATTGCTATCATTCTCACTGTACACAGGAAATTGTTCTAAAGGTCTCAAGCGACCTTAATTTTTGCACATATAACCTAAAGATAACTACTGACTTTTAAAAATACTTTTCAAACTTCCCAAGAAGGGGAGAAGGCAGCTGTCATGCCCAGCCCAGCATTTTGGGTGATTTGTGTAGCTACGCTGGGCTCAAACCAGGGGCACTTGGCAACTACTCTGATGGAAACGACATCTAGAATTTGATATTATTTTATGCAACATCTATTTGACACTATTTTATGTCAAGAAAGCAAAGAACATTGCTGATCTTGTCTGATATGTGAGTTGTTGTGCCTGGAGATGCAATGCCACAGCCTGTTGTATTACTTGGTTTCTGAAGGGCTTGTGGTCTCATTAGCATTTTGCGCTGCATTAATAGCATCCAGATGTCAAGTGCTAAAGTGGATGTATATTGCAACAAAAGGTCTAGAGCAAATTGTGTAGACATATCCAAATTTGCTTTACACTGACTAGGCTGAGTAGAAGTAACAGCAACCACAGCAGCACATGCCTAGCAGTGAGGAATTATTTGCTCTGTGCTACTTTATTATCAGTACCCAAGATAGATTTAAACAATTTTCATGTTTGGTTTACATAAACTGTCATCTTTTCTAGAGAATTACACAAAGGTACATAAACTGGAGGCAAAGATATATTCAGTCCTTTTGGTCCTGGGTAACACACATGCCTTGTTCTGCTTAGAATAGCTGTTCTTCACACTTGAGCTCTTTTCATCTCAGCATGGGACAATGTTTGAGACAGTTGTACAGCCAAATGTGATGAAAGGGAGCATATAATCTATTCTGCAGTGACCTAACGAGTGAAGAGCTGCTTCTGCAGATAAGATAGGAATATAAATTACAGTCAGGATGGGAAAAAAACCCAACTATCAGTTCCAAATTGAGGCTCAGAAAACTTCTTCCCTCTGCACATGGAGGCTATTTCTCACATTAGCAACACAAATTTTAATGAGATGCCTTACTGATATCATAGCTATTTCCTCACTAACAAATCTGCATCTTGTATATTACTAGAGATGCCCTACTATAAACTGAAAACACACGGATGAGAAACTGTGGTGTTTAAAATGACATTCAAACAAGTGATAAGCCATGACAGAATAGCCTCTACCAGCTGTGCAATACATCCTTTCAATGTGTGCAGAAGACTGAGTAATGTCATTTGTGATGTGACTCTACTTATCTGAAATGGAGAAAGTGAATAAACTTACTGTGCAGGCTGGGTCCTGACCCAGTTGATGCCCCTTTAGGGATGACAGGCATCAGGGCATGCTGTATTGCCATCTCCCACATTCGTGCCACATCAATGCCAACACCACTGCTGATAACATTGTTATTCAGTGGAACACTTGAGAGGTTTTCTATGTTTTCTCCAACATAATAGACTATATTTGCTGTGCTTATTTCGAAACAATGAGGATTGGCTCCTTGAGGCAGCAAAGTGAAAGTTTTTGCAGGTTCCAGAGACAAAATTTCAGACAACGGGATTTCCTAAAATGAAAAAAGTGTTTTACTTTGTGTAAAGATTATCAACAACTAAAGCATGAACTTTAACTAATTTTTGATATGAGCTGTTGCTTTCTAACACATGCTTCTTATACAAATAAAAAAGGCTCTTGTAACCTGAAACTGTGGCACAGTGGACTGTTGATGGCAAAATACTAAATGTTTCTTTCCAAGATGAAGTAGAACTTCCATTATTTAATTCAATTTATCAAAGAGAGTAGTGAGGTTCCTTCAGAAAAAAAAAGCAAGATCACACAGGTATCAACAGAACTCCACTAGAAAATAAACCCTTGTTGACTTCTGGTATAAAAACTTTCCATTTCCACAACATGTGTTTTACTGGTCCTTGCTAAATGACATCTTTCTGATCAGAGATTTGTTTGTGAAAAGCAAAACACAGATATGCAGCTTAAATAATAATAAAAAACCGCATAGATAGAAGCTATACTAGTAGTGTACTTTTACTAAGTATCAATTTAGCAAATTAGTGCTTATATTCTTCTGGTATAAAAAGAGATTGAAAAATATTACTTACTTTGTAATATTTGCTTCCAGTATCATTTTGAAAAAGTGTAATGCATTTGCTGTCCAGCCTCCAGTAGTGTCGCTTCCTCTGCAATGAAAAACAAGTGGAAAATAGTTCAAGTGCTTTCCAAGTAAATTAGTGAAACGTTCACTTCTCAAAAGCACTGCTGCCAAACTGCTTCACATTATTTTGAAGAGATGTATTGTGAATGACAAAGATTCACTTGTGATTACAAATTTTTAATGAAGACTTTATAACTGAATTTAGGATTTACAGGGTCATGCTCTGTTCTTTCAGTAATAGCTCTGTTAAAATTGTAGACGTTTCAAAAATTTAAAATGTCGTTTCGATGTCTGCATTTCATTCAGCATAATTTTCTACTAGTATGCTCCTAAAATAATTAAAACTTCTTTTTGTATCACTTATAACACTCCAGCTCATTTTCAAAGGTCACATACTGAAGGCTTTATTCCTGTTTTAGGAGGTCACAATGAAAATAACTTTTCTATGATAAATCTACTTTACAAAAGTCTCAGGTCAACTAGCAGTAAGGTATCTGAGAGACTATAGCTGGAAGGTAAAGCTACTTTACAGAACCCTTAATGTATTAACATTATGTTTTACTTCCTTCAGAATGTCTTTACATTTGGCTTCCTGTGATAATGCAACGGACATATTCAGATGTTTTCTGTATTTTTTAACTGTCCCCTGCTCTTGTAAGCAGTGCCAGTCCTTAGTTATGACAACAGTCAGGACCTTAGGAATCACAAAACCTGCAAAAATGCCTCATGAGTGACTGTAAATTACCAAAGTACTGGTAGAATTGATTCTGTACTATTATATAGTATGTCCAGTAAGACAAGTCTTCCTTAACATTTCTTACCAATGTGTCCTTGCTTGTATAGTGAACCATCCAACCCTCCTTCATTACTGTGCTGCTTCTCCTTTTTGTATGCTTCACAGACTGTACCACTCTCATTAATGGAATATTGTTGCTGGTTGAAGGGCTTAAGAATAAATCATTAAAGACGTTTAGAAAGAAGATAACTTTGGACAAAAAGAAAAAAAACCTTTAAGTCAGAATATATATATATATATATATATACACACACAAGATATTTGCATTTATTTTTATCATTGCTAGCACATCAGGACCGCACACTATTTGGTTTTATCATTTCAAGTATCTTGAGATTATGAAGGGAAAAGATTGTAAAGTTACATCATGAGAATTTCAGAGACTTTCTGAAGGCTTACACATGCTCTTCCAAAAATATTCCATAAGATGAGCTAAGAAAATGGGCAAATGACTAGGGCCTCAGCTAGGCTGTGGGAGCCATAGCTCAAGCCTGTGCTATATATAATTCAGAGCAGTACTTGATCTTGACTCTCTCATAACCTAAGTAATCACTGTCCATCAGATTATTGTCCTGTGATCTTCCTTGGGTTCAAACACAGTGATGGCAGTTTACAGAGTAAAAAATGTGTCAGCTGCCCAGTTGCACGTGCCCTGGCTGGACAGCAGAGAATATGCTAGAACCTCTCAGAGAAAGAGGTTTAAATTAACACATTTTACACTCAAAGAGAAACCCTATTGGCTTGCCCTGTGGGGTATGCACACTGCAACTTTCCACCACTCGGCCAACACACAAGGTCTGGAAGGCACGGGAACGTGACAGTATTCCTGAGAGCACCGTCGAATAAAACCTGGCAGTAACCAGAAGCAATGAAGCCCAACTTCCTTGCTCTCAGAATTAACAATTCCTAGAGCAGGTTCTGCGTAGTGGAATATGGACTCAATCCACTTTAATCCTAAACATAAATGTTTAATTATTTATAGCAGAACTTTAAACAGTGATGTTGCATTGTATGTAAATACACAGCATACAAAAAGCTCGTGTATTCTGCCCTGCTGGCAAAGCTATCAGTGCAACAACTCCAACAAAAAAAAGGTTGAAACTGCTCAGGAAAAGAATAACACGCTAAGTTTTCACAGTTGTTGTGACTGTGGATGTCTGCAGATGGCCCTGCTTCACTGTAATGCATCCTGGAAATAAGAAACATTTTATGAATTGGCAGTTTCCCATCAAAATGAAAAAAGCGTGCTGTCTTATGGTGTCATTAAGCCTGTAACAAACATCTCTATTTTGCCTAAAAATAATCAATCTTATTTAATCAAAACAGTTCTTATTTAATTATCCTTGTCTGTACTGACAAAAGGTTTACTTTTATTTGCCTTTTATAGATCACTTTAAAAATAACCATGCACATGGAAACTACCCTTAGGAAAAACTGGAAATACAGGAATGTCCCTCAAATAAGTAAACCATGTTCCTTAATTATGAATGTTTTTATCAGTATAATTGAGCATTTTTATTTTGAAAACCTCCAATGCTGTCCATTTAATACAACTTAGACACTTAAAATGTTCTATGACATTGATTTTTTGATATAAGCACAGGCTTATATTGCAGTGATAGAAGGCATGTACACATCATGTCTATGCAGATAAATATGACAGTAATTCATTGCTGCATGAGGTAAAACTGCATATTGTTGAAAGGGACTGCTTTCTATTAGTGCAACAGGTGTATGACAGTAACAGAGAACTAAGGGGAACATGTAAGCAAATACATGTAAGCAAAATGAGGAAATTGCAGGTCAAACAGACCTGTGAAAGAAAAATATTCTATAATTCTTAAAGGTATAGATCCCTTGCATTAAGGAAATTACAGATGAAATTACCCTAATTTCATTTTAGGTTCCCTGACAATGAATAATCTCTGCTTTTTCCCTACTATTCCAACAGTTCCAGTTAAGTGAATAATGCTTTCTACTCTTCAGGCATTTCTGAAGTATGCTGCACAACTCAATTCTTATTTTCCTTGCTGAGAAATCATTTCAAAGCGCTAATCTATTTTGTAACTTGCTTTGAACTACTACTTCAGGTTTGTCAAACTTTCCTTTTTTCTAAAGTTACCTAAAAATACAAACAATTCATCCAGATCTGATTACACCACAGCCACTTACACAATTTTTTTTTCTTTATTGAAATGACCAGGCATTGCACTATTAGTCAGGGAAAAGATGCTTTGGAAAATAAATAAGTAAAAAATAAATGAATAAATAATTTACTATCACTCATGCACAAATAGTTTCATGTTATTTTCATAAGAGAATAGACCTGTAACAATTATTTGTGCATCAGTTTTGAAGTGCTACTTCAACATGACAATAATTTTCAAGTTTCTCTTAAATTACTAATGCACATAATCAGTGAAGTAATCTCACTGCAATTTCAGAATCATCGTATATCACTAGCACTCTCCATTCTAAATGAGTGAGAATAGTGCCCATGCAGATTCCTGCTTGATCCCTAGACATGATACTTAAAATAAATGCAAAAGAAGATGGAAGATACCAGCTCACCTGATCATCCTGTTGGACTCATCGTGATCTGGATCAGCATCTTGCATTTCCCCATTGTCACTATGACATCCTGTCATTGACATCTCTGAATCATGAGCCATAGATTCTTCCATGTCATCTATAAAACCACTGTTTCTTTCACTGTCATTGTCATCACTCCCTTCTTCCATGACCACATCAGACTCAGCCCCAGGACTAAGAAGATCTGCAAAATCATTTCTCAAGTTATTATCTGAAAACATACAATACCCCATCACAACATCCTGGCATATTCTAAACTTCAAAAAAAACCAGGTTCTCTTTGGAACTCTATTGCCTGCATCTCTCTCTCCTCAGCACTCTGTGTACTCATTTAGGAAATCATTACAGAACACTGAAAAAGAATCAAAGCAAAATATTTTCAGAAATATAATTTTTTATTAAAAATGCCAAAGTCAAAGCAGAATTTCTTATCAATGGACTTCTATCAAAGATTCTATACATATAAGCTTTATTTATGAGATCTTCTGGGAGATTTTCTATGCAGTTTAAACGTTCTGTACTGGCTTCATGGCTGTTGACACTCTCCAACTGCAAACTGATGCTAGAAGAGAAATAACTTCAAAACTAGAAATTTTGTAATATGATGACAATGAAATAACTTCCAAGACAACTACTTATAATGTGACCTATATGCTCCTCTGCACCAGGGTTTTCTGTGACGCCTACACAAAATGGCACAGTAATCAATACTACTGAAACACACTCTGCCTTCAGAAATGAAATATTAAATACACGACTTTTTGTTGCATTGCTGCTTATGAATGGATTTACCTGGAATATAGAGAGGAACAGAAAAAAATAAAATTTTTTACCTAAGGATTTATATCACAAAGAACCAAACAAACTGACCCCTGCCCACCCTAACTAAATGGTCTAAATAAAAAAGCCATTCTGTTGAAACTAAACCTGTTCCTACACAGGCTGTGATCTAACACGCCAAAATCATCACTCCAGTCAGAGAGTAAAGACACCATCATTTTTTTGGGATGCTGCAGTGTTCCAGAAACCTGAAGTAAGGTTAAAATCACACAGAACATATCAAATAGTCTCCCCTAGGAACTTTTGCCTAATTGCGTTGAGGAAGGTTCTTGACAGTCAGTGTAGACAATGTCCCACAAGAAAAAAAGCACACTGAAATGGTTGACAGCAGAACCTCTGGAATTGATGGCACTTCATTGAAATTGGAAGTGCATAGCTGAAAGGTTCGTTCATGTGTACAGTCATCTTAAGATATTTAGATGTAAATTACTGATGTGTGATTAAGAAACACATTATACTTCATCTCTAGCAGAACCAGTCATTCAGTCATGAACGACACTTCACAGTGCAAGGTTCTCTCTTTGCTATTCCTTCAACACTTTTAAAACCTCGATTTATAATAAATATACAATCAGTTAAAAATAACTCCCTACATTTAGTATATAATGTGTTTACTAATGACACCATACTTGGAATTTTATTCTTCAGCTTTTCCTTCACTTACTATTTTGGGGAAGTTTTATCACACAGCAGATGGATCAAGTGACAGATACTGTATTTTATTTATTAAGTTTGAAAATAACATGAACCAAATTACTGTGAAAATAGAAACGAGACACAGGATGAAATTGCCTTTAATAATCCCAAGGACCCTGTAGCAGTCATTTAGGATACACAGTTAAAGGGTTTTACTATGATCCTATGTATACATACCATGGATATTATTTGGTGTATAAAAGCCAAATTCTATAAATGAGAGCTTCAAGGAGCACACCTGCAGTGAGCCTAGAAAACACCTTCTCACCCCAAGTGACTTCGCACAAGCTTTCATCAGACAAACTATCACTTCTCATTAGCCCAGCATCAGGAGGTAAGTCCAAACAAAAGGAGCGTGTTGTTTTGAAGCAAAGGTGGGAAGAGGACAGAGAGGACATGTTGGAGGGATGAAATACAGCTACCTCAGATGGAAAGAGGGAACTTGGAGGAGTAATTCAGAAACAAATGTAAATTTTGTTCATTTAGTCCAGCTGTGCAGAAAGTTTACCTTTCTTCCTGTCTTCTCACAGCATTTTAGATCCATCATTCCTCTCTAAAACTGCATCTATGCTGTAAAAGTTTATCATTTATAAGCAGATTTAGTTACTTTCTCTGACTGCAAATCTCAGGTAAACTTTACTCTGTTATCAATGAAATTAACATAGCATGGCGTATATTTAGTACTTGGATTTGAAAATCAAGTCATGAACGTCCATACTTGCACTTCTGAAGAACCAGTTGTGTTGTGGGATGGTTAATGCTTAAGCGAGGTGAAAGATTTAAAAAAAAATAAAAAATAATAGTGACTCCAAGAGGCCAGTGTGAGGTGTAGAGAGGACATGCAGTAGTACAACATCAACCTTCCAGAAAATCATGCACCTCACCACATTTCAAGTGGGATACTCAGTATCTATACTCATTTTGCCATTAAACATAAAAACTTTGTAGTGATACAGCCACACTAGTATGAGAAATATTAATTAACATTCCTATTTTTGGAAGTTATTGATATGTCTTCAATAAAGAAGTTTGAAATGCCTCACAAACTTTATTAATCTCAGAAGCAGTTTAGGCTGACAACTTAACACAGTAATATGCATTAGAAACTGAACACTTCACCACGCTTCTCATTCCCTTATCACATAGAAAAGTGACATTTTCAAGGCAATCAACAACTCATCTACAACCACTGTTTTTTTTCTCCAGTACCGTCTGTCAAGCCTACCCATACACCCCTATACTTAACACAAAACCAACAGCACATGCATGGAAAATCAGCAGATACTCAGGCTTTTATTTCTGGCAACGGGTATCGTTAGTTTTATGCCAACAGTGAGTGGTAGAATTTTTTCCTGGAGGGCATTCCCAGTTCTTCTAGGTATGCTTTCCTTCTCAGGAAGATTCTCCTTAGCCATTTTTTCCCCCTCAGACTGAAAGGCAGTTTTGTGCCTCTATCTGACAGGTAAGTGCCAACTTCTCTCATGTGTGGCTTTCGGCATTCTGCATTCAACAGGCTGTCTGCATTCAACCTAGCCTTTTGCTGCCGACATCACCTCTGTGGCAGAGCTGAGCCTGTCTGCAAGTGCCACCTATTTGGATGAGACATACTCTGAGCTCATGGCGGATGAGCCACTGGCAGTGTTCCTCCCACACTTCAACATACAACAGAAATATTGGGGAGGAAAGGCCACTCCCAAGCAATGGAAAAATGTGGGTTTGTACACATCACAGTTTTGCATTTCTCTTTTATTTAGCGGATGGTTTAAACAATGACAGGAACAATCGTTAGGACAACCTACCTCCATTAATGGCAACTTCCCCCAGGCAGTTATTTGGCACTTTAGGAGCACAGCGTTTGTGACAGTTGAACCTGCAGTCTGTTAAGTAAAAAACACAGTAGAATTATTTTTCTGTGATACAATTATATTTTTTTCCCGTTATCCAGCCTATATATGTCAAGCCCTATCATTTTCATTAACACAAGTTACATGTCGAGAGAGTGTGCACTAGCCTGGCTGCACACTGCCTGTCAGTGGAAGGGACAGGATGAAGATGCTAGAAGTATGTTTCCCTGAGGTGAAAAAAAAGTATTTCCAAGGGTAGCTGGGTGGAGGCACTACTGCAGCCAAAGCATGTGCTCAACTCATCTAGGGGAGTGATGGGGAAACCTAAGTGCTTTTTGCAGAGCCAGAGTTGCTTTTTCAGTGAAAGACACAGACTAGGCTGTAGTGTATCTGCTGCAGCATAAGAAACTGACTACATACCAAATACCAGTGACTGAAAATTGAAACAGAAAAATCCCAGCCAACAATTTTAAATGAGAAAATACCTGTTCTTTACATCTCAAAGCAATTTCTAGACAGCTTGCAGCTGAGGGTTCCTTCTAACCCTTCCCTGGTTTTTAGGTACTTTTATTTCACTCTACCTTTACTTCTTTCATATGTGTAAGTAGCACTTCATTAGATGTCTTGTTAACTGTTTTCTTTTGGTTTATGAATGCATTTAACTTAAACTAAGAGCTGTAAGTTACTAACACACCTGGAAAAGCACAGAGCCAGGAAGAAAAATATATGTTGTCTATATATTTGTAATTATTTAAATTGATCCAAAACCCAACTGTGGTACAGCAGTGCCAAACTACAGGTAACTTTTTTTTTAATCATGTTAATATTTGCTTAAGTCATTAGGATTCAAAATGAACTGAAACAGGTGGTGCCATCATAGAGATTTTGCTTTAGTTGAACTGTATCAGAATCATACCTTTGAATTTTTGCAGGGTTCAAAGAAGCAGCACTAAGTATACTGATTAGTTTTATGATAATAATTGTTTATTTTAATGAAAAAAGGTAATTTAAAGGATCTATTACCTAACACCATGGCACGCACAATGCTTTGTATTTACAGGCATTCTAGCTGGCTAAGGTGAGCCATCAATCTAGGCTGCGATCCAAGGGGTCTGACTCACTTCAGCACCTACTAAGGTACAATGCCATGAGACTTCAGAGCACATTAGTCACACTGAAAAAAATGTGGGTTTAAATTCTCATATAACCAATCTTATTTTATTTCCATTACAACTTCCCAAAACTCTGCACTGCTGGGACTCAGGAATATGCTTCAATTCACGCATAAGACTTTGCAGATTGAAAACAAAAAAGATGAGAATACAGTCTTCCGTGTTAATTATTAAGCTGCAAGCACAGGTTCACCTAGTGCCCAATAGAAAATAATCTACACGTTAAGGAAAAATGTGTGCTAGTGCAGGTACATCAAAGTGCAAGAATGAACAGCCATGCAGCCAGCTCCTGCAGAACACGTTACCGTAATTTTGACTCCAGCTTAATCCCATGTAAATGTACATGTACCTACACCCAGACAGTTTAGTGAGGAAATCATGGATAAGGCTACATAGTAACTACTCAAACATTAATTTATTTATTTTATTATGCTTAGCTTTTATGTGTCTAAAGGACATTTACTTACCTTTGCACTGCAAACCCTGTCTAAAAAGCCCTTTGAGAAGCTTCTTACAGTACTGGCAAACCGTTGGACGTGTGTAAGAGTGGATGACAAAAGTGTGAGGCACTTTAACCTTGGACAGTAAAATCTTGTCTAGCTGAATAGGTCGTCCAATATAGGACTGTGAATTTGACCTCTTCTCTCGCCCGGTGAATGATTCTGATGGTGTCTTTTGCTGTGAAATACATAAGAAGAACTGTAATAATTTTTAAAAGAATATCATATTCATATATTCACTCACTTCAAGAACACAAAGTCATATGCCATAAAAAGTCATGTAAGTGCCTTTAAGCACTAATAAGCATCATACCCCTCTCAGACGGCTTTTCAAAAATTTGAATGGTATTGAACAACAGTTTTGCCAACACTACTATCATACATTTCACATTGCGACTGAAACAGGTTTTTATTCAAAGAATAAATGTTTTTTAATAAAAATGAAAATACCAAAAATTTCTCAGAAAAACATTTTGTCTCCTGATAAAAACACAAGCCATTTTTATGTCTATTATTTTCTGGTTTATACAAAACATAACTTTGAAAGGCTGCATTTTTTGTATAAACACTAAGAAAATTCTTACCTTATTCTGTGTGCATGCATGTTTTTGATAGAAAAAAGATTAATATTTTCTATCCCCTTTATTTATATTTTTTACTACCATTAACCTTACCACATTTATATTATGCACAATAGGTATTTAAATGCATATATATATAACTATATATGTGTATGAAGTGAGACACCCAGACTAAGGCATGGAATCCAAAGAGTTACTCCTGGAAGAAAAGAGTTACCTTATTTTCTCTACTAAATTAATTTAGATGTACATATGGAAATTACCCCAGAAAACAACTCACTCAGAAAACTGTTTTCTGCTAATATTTGCTCTTAAGAAACAACCAAACTACACCCACAATTAACATGGAAAAGAGAAAGAAAAGCGGTAAGATGCATCTTCATCATTTAAAACTCAGCACATCTCACCATCAGCTGCAAATAACCTGATAAATGAAGGCTAGAAAACAAGACATTCACAGTGAGCCTGCACTGTTCAAAAATGGTAGTAGTTGAAACTTCAGACAGATCTAACCTGAAAAGCTGTTTCAAACAATGTTACAGAAAATTCTCCATCTGAGAAGGCTGATTAAGTACTATTTCCTGATCATCAAAATATAAAAATACATTTTTGTATGCTTCTGAGAATCTTGGAGGAAAGAGGAATTTAGAATGGCAGAATAATCCAAGGAGTTCCAGGCTTTGCCTTTACAGTGTATGTGCTATGGGAAAAAAAAAAATTAATCTACCTTACAAAGTTCAAATAGATTTCTTGCTGTGAAGATAAAAATTCTTCTGGTTATACTCTAGAAATGTCTTTCCAAAGAAGCATATATATGCAATGCATAAATGCAGTCCTTTCAAATCAAGGAAAAATATATAAAATACATCGTAGGAGCCAGGTACATATAGTCACCAAAAAGAAATTAGATTGAAACAACTATAAGAAAGCATCTGACTTTTCTTTCTCACAAATAATAGTGGGGAAAGTACGCATACATACTCTGACATTATGTGTTTACTTCCTGAGGTTTAGATCTTTGCTCTGCAAAGCACTTATGCATACAAAAAACCCAAACAACAAACTAGTCTCAATTTAAGTTTAAATTTATTCAATATTTGTTAGCTAGCAATAAAGTTTACCTAATATTTCTAAGGCAGACTGCATTAAGTCTTATGAAATCAACATGAACAGGATTGTAAAAGTGAGGACAAAAGACCATCAGTATATGAGCCGTCAGTATATACTACACAAACTGCATTGCTCAGCTCGAAATTACAGCCCTCAGTACTTGTGGACAGGGCAAAACTCACAAGAGGAGTGAGAAACAGCAATGCGGTCCCCTCAGTCTTATGCTTGAGTAGAACAGGAACAATTTCAGCCAGACTGATGTTGCTTCATAGTCTTAGTTCAGTGGCTTACAAGCTACAGCCTCAACCTTATCCTATGGTCAGACACCTTGCTCTGAGTTTGCTCTTCAGCACTCACAAGAACAGTTTTACATGTGGTATATTACATTTTAATATAAGTATTTTTGAATAAAAAAATTCTTTAACAGTTTGCCTTAATTCTAATCACCACTTGCAAGGTACTAGTCAGAACAATTTGCTATCTCCTACTTAAATCTGGACATTAGTGAACTTTTTAGATACAGTGACACTAGTGTCTTAAAATGTACTTTAACTGGAGTAAGAATTTCTATGGGAAAGAGTTCTGTTGCTTGCTTTCATTATGTCAGTTTAGCAATCTTGACAATCTTACTCTTGACTGCAGTACAAGTGATGCAAGTATCTACTGATGCTATGATCTTTCTTAGAATCCCGACTTATATAAACTAAATAAAACCTATTTTCTATGATCAATCTTTGACTTCATTTTCCAAATTATTGCCAAAGTAAAAATTATTTTGGCAACTGAATACTGCTAAAAGCAAAGTCCAAAATACTTATATCTAGGTGACTTCATGCTTAAAGAATTTTAGAAAGCAGGTTTGGCCCAGTTTTCCTTACCAAATGCCTTGGAGGTTTTAGAAACTTCAGTAGGGTTGCTGAAATGTAGAGAGACTAATCTTGGGCAGTTATATGATTAACAGAGAGAGACAGTCCTCCCTGAAGGTTTGGTTCTGACCTAGATGTCTGATGAAATCTCAGGTGTGGTAAAGTATAAGTGTGGGACAAATTATTTGCTATATTTTTTGCTTTTTCAGTTTGATGGCAAGTGTTTTAGCTGTAATGTGCTAGTATAAGGTTCTGTGAAAGCATCAGGTTGGACAAAAAGTAAATTCTAGATGCTCTACATTGAATTGATCCTTTCTGAGATAACTCTGAAACAGTCATTCATCATACCACCAACCTTGATCAAATATTAAGTTACCACTGATAAAGCTTTTGTCCTGTTATTAATTTTTTCCCCTCCAAATTTTTATTGGTCAATGCACAGTTATAATTTCTGAAATATTTACTTCAAGTCTCATTTCACATGGCTGTTGAGTCATGTTAGAGAACAGGCAAGTAACTAAGTTTTTGCTAGTAATTTATAAGTGTTCTTTACAGCTCAAGCAGTAATTGATAGTAAATAAAACACTGGGAGACCTACTATAGGATGTCAGTCTTTAAGATTGGTCCCCACTTCAACTTTTTAACATGTTTCAAATTGGTGCTTATAATTATGTTAACAATAATAAGGTCAATAACAAATGAACACAACAACTTCACCACCTTCACTGGTAGGCCTAAATTCATTCTAATAAATTCTTTATAGGCAGTATCTGTCAGTTTTTTCTATTTCCAGTCCAATTTACAGAAAAAAAAGTATTTCAGTTTCAGTTTGGCATTCCACAACTGCTGGGCTGTACAGACCAGCAGCATAACACACCATGTAATGCACCAGTGATTCTTAATTTACAGTGCCTTTAGGTCAAGAAGTAAAGCTGAGTTTCACCTTCTCCCATGCTAGAAAAAACATTAGGATTCATGGATCTGCTCTTGCTCCTGCATGCCCAGGCCTGGTATGACTGACTCTACTCCCTCCTTCTTCCACGGCAGACAACGTGCCCCTCTGCTCAGAGGTAGCAGGGGAAGTAAAACTGGTGACAGAGAACTCATGGAGCATCATGCAGTATCTTTCACACTCCTCTGATGACTGGGTGATTAGGAGGAGTACCTCCTCCCGCTCCTCAGATGAGCTTCTTCTCCCCAAATCTTCCAAAACTCCTGTCAAGATCACTCTAACTTCAAGCACTCTCAGCACCAGACAGACACCACAATTTAAAGCCCCTGAAAGCAAAGGAAACCAGGAACTATCCTATTTTCACTGAATAAGTAAGAATCCCTTCCACAAAGCACCTTCTTCTTCAGCTGGTGTGCCTGGTTTGTTAGAAAGATAAATGAGTTTTTCCTGGTAGTCAGCCAGACTACTGACTCAACAAGTCTGGACACTTCCCAGGAAATGTTTGCTTAACCAGATTACACCATGGAAACTAACAGCCTGCACAGCTCCAAATACTAAACAGTTCTTTAGAACAATCATCCCAGCGAGGTAATCTATACTTTAACAGCTCAGAGTATGATTTTCCAAATGACAACAAACACCAAGAAGCATGTGCAGATACTTAACTGTCCAACCAAGCCAGTGACACTGATCACATCCAGATACTTCAACTGAATTAAACTATGGGAATATCTAATAGAATCCAGTTTGCTGACTCCTATTTTGAAAAAATAAAGTTTTGATTTTTTAATTCCAAGAAGGGAAAGGTGCCAAGCTTTCCCACACGTGGGGCGTTCCTCATAACTCTTACTTAGCTGACACCATGTCCCTGTTTCTTGTTCAATTTCTGTGAATTTTTGGAGTATACTGAAGCTACTCATCTGAGTTCTGGTGAGCTTTGCTGAAAACTATTAGAGGACATAACAATTTGACCACATTAGCCAGCAGCATAAAATCATTGTATAGAACCCTGTCATTGCAGGAAGAAGATAGTCTCTCAAAGGTAAAAACAGCTCAGCAGACCTTTCCTGTTGTTTCTACCTTGTCCAAATTCATTGCAAAATACAAGACACTGAAATAAATACTGATTCCCCACCAATGGATTCAGCTGTTTCTACTACCTCGGTAAGTTTGACTGTCTCCTAGTATCACATCTATTCCTTTCAGGCAGAGAAATCAAAGAAACTTTATGGAGATGTTGACGGGACTAATGGGAAGCAGTAAGAGCTGACTGCTTGGACACAGAGTTGGCCTCTTGGGAACAAAGACGAGGACCAACTCTGCAATTGAGCTGCACGGGCTAGTCTAAAACATAAAAGTGACTGCTGTTTGCCTGACTTCTTTTAAAGGATTTTGACAGTCCTACTAAAAATGTCCCACGGATTTGGACAAAGCTTCACCAAAAAGCTTCATGTTCTGTAAGAATCAGAAAGCAACTACTTCCATTTTGACAATCACGCTTGCAGAAACACGTTCAAGTCAGTAACCTTCCCTCAGGAGAGAACAGGCTACACAACCTATACTCTCCTACATAATTTTCAAAACTGTTCACAAAGAAGCACTAACCTTTTGCAGGCTCAATATCTAAAAAGTATTGTGGCATTGTTCCTGCACTTACACTGAGTTATTCAATCAGAAATAACAGAGGTATTCCTACAATTTTGAAATGCTTGCCTTAACAAAAGAACAAATTATCATGAGCTAGGGTTTTTTATTTACTTAGACAATTGAGAAAAGTGATGTATATTTTAAAAACCAAACAGCAATAACTGTTTGCATGAAATTTCATTTTCAGTATTGAAGCAGACATGTTGAAACATGCATTTCCTTCCTATATAAAAGGCAGAGGATAAAGCATAAAGTCTTAATATGTTCATACACAATTTCTTCACAGGAAGCTACTGTCAAATGAGGTGCTAGATATCTGCGTAACCGCAGGAACTCTGTGTTTTTAATGCAATGCAAATGTTGACTTTCTTTTACAAATTAAACTGTGTGACTGTAATTAAGTGAATTCAAGGAAACAAATCTTCAGTTAAATATACTGAAATACCACACTTAGACTGCAATCAACTATGTTGTCTTTCGAGGCTTCTTGCACTCTTCTCTTTAAGTCAAGTGTGTGATTTAATCCTACAAGCACCACACTTACATAGCTATGGTCTGAAAAACATTTCACTTTCACATATGTAAACACATCAAAGAACTGACTTCAGTACAAGCTGTTAATATTAAACTATCCACAGATGGAAATTATTATGTATGCCGTTCTTCCACTCAGACATCAATACCAGCAGACAGTGGTTTGAATGCTCTGTCTGTAACCTGCCTTATTTTGGAAAGTAGCAGGAGAAGATTACTGTGTTTCAGCAGTCATTATGTGACTATGCTGACTTGCAGAATCAGGGAATTCCCAAAACAAAAGCTCTTTCTTGACAAAGATTTCCTAGTATCAGCACGCATAGCTGATACTAGCAGAGATCTTTTTTCCAGGATCTTACAGACACAAGTTCCTTCAAAAATATAAAGTTTAGTTTGATCTTCTATCACGTATTTCATAATTTTAAGTATAGTAATTAATAAATTATTTTCATGTAATTATCTTGCACTATTACAATGCCCACATCTGAAGCCAGACTGAGCAGCTCTATTGTGCCTAAGAAGAAAGTTAAAGAAAGGCACACATGACGATACAAAGGTATCGCAGCCAAAGGAGACAAGACAATGATCTAACACAAAACCATTCAGGGAATCTTTACACAATTCTGATTCATACTATCATATACAAATACTGCCTTTTTTGTTCCACCACCACCACCCCACCCCCCCCGGCTGTATAAATGAATCCCATTTGACACTGTCTACATACCATCCTTACCAAATCACAGATAATCAGCAGGTCTTTGGGCTTAACCACAGACACTGGTTTGGAAAGTTCTGGCACTGGACAGAGGAGGTCTAGACAAACCTGCTTCCTGCGGCTTGTCTAAGAAATAAGTTTGGGGGCAGTAGGATGCTACCAATACAGAAACATAAGATTGTATATTAGAAGGGAAAGCACCACTGAACATATCCAGGCCATGTAAATGGAGATAAAAGATTGCATTGATTGCCACTATTCCTCAAAACACAAATAGCCCTTTGGGATCTTCTACCAATTCATGAGCTCCAGAACAAACATGAATGTCTCATATAGCATAGGGAAGCAAAATGGGTGCTGCAGTGTTTGCCAATTTGTGGCATTTTCAGTATGTGCAAACCCTTTTGCTAGCACTTAGAAACTACAAGAACTTAGCTCTGACTGTATGTTTCCTTAGACATATCACACACTCCTAAGGAATTCCTGCTGTTAACAGTCACAGAGCATCTACAAATCCCCAGCTCAAGCCACGGTGACTTAGATGAAGGGTCATAAGCTGACAACTATTATTATTGTATGTCTTTCCTAAAAACAAAACAAGTGAGAATTATCTGAGGACAAAAAACCTGAATCATGCTCCTCTTCCAAGTTGAAGAGTGGAAAACCCATAAAACCTCTCCATGGGATCACTAGCAACTTGCATTCATCACCAGACATGACACATATGAAATTGCAGAACAAGTACATCTTAAGCTGTCTACCATCTTCTCTTCTACATATCTTCCTAGATATTTAAAAAATTTTAGGTGCACAATTGATGCAATTTTTAATGCTTTCCTAAATATACATCTTGTAACATGAAATTATTGGCTTGACCACCTTATATATATATATCTTATCTAGTTGCAATGAACCTCTGAAACAATTATATTGGTGCAAATTAGGTCAGAAAAGGGCTGATGTAGTTTGAATTAGTCACAAGAAATTCTGTCCTACAGCATTTAGAACATGGCAGGTAGTACTAGGACTACTATTACTTTATGGCACAGAATAAGGTAAGCCATTCCAAATTTACTTTCTGTATCCTAAGATGATTTAATTCAGGGTTCAGATGAACTTTAAATATCATAGACATGCAACACTTTAGGAAAAAAGGGAACTACATTTTATATGTGTTCTGTTGAGTTGGTTTTGATCTTTAGCATGTTTCAATATTATAAACAATTGCAAAAAAGCAAGAAAACTAAAAGAGAAAAAGATTGTGTAATTAAATTCCTATTTAAATATTTAACTTTCAATGTCAGATTGAGTGCGTTTTCGAGTCTCAGTTCTGCTCAGTGCATGACTCAAGATTCACCTAGTGGATCTGATACGAAATCAACGTGACCATTGTTTAGGATTGGTTTAATTACTCATAGCCAAAGTCTAGATTTTGGAGCAAATTCCAGGAGCACTAGCCAAAACAGCATGAGGTTTTTTATTAAACATATGAGTGCACTAAAAATAAGCTCCCATTAAGGCAGAGAGGACCATGCAGTGTACATCACTGAAACATGGGAGGATAACTTGAGGGTGACAAGAATAAAACATAACTATGAGTGGTATTAATTCATAGTTAACTCAAGTGCCGTCAAGAGAAAATATTAATTTTGCCCCTGAGGATCTTCGGTCTAATGAACTCTACTTTAGCCATTAGAAAAGGACTTCTACTATTTACAAGTGGCTTAAGGCATGAGGATGCTCTCAGCTGCAGCACCCCAGCTCTTCTTTAACCCTTCCCTCAAGGGCCCTTTATTTCCAGTTCAGTGAGCTGAGGAGGCATACAAGGTTCTGTAGGGACTGGAACTGGGAAAAAGAGACACATCTTCTGCAGGAATGTGGAAAACAAAGGCTTCTTAGAGCAGGTAGTTCTGAGTCACTGGAAACAATGACTCCTTATTTCAGTGGGGAAAGAGAAAAGGGTATCTGTATGAAGTGCTGGGTGCAAGGGAATAAAGAGAAAACCACCACCTATAACTCAAGACAATCTCCTCCCAGAGAGTCTACTGTCCTAGTTCTGCAGATTCATCCTGCTATATATAGCTAAAAAGCCTCAAGCCAGCTTTGCTTATAACAATCTACAGAGGCAAGCAACACCTGGTGCTTTGTATTCTGTCAGTGATATGTAAATACTCCTTTTAACTAAAACTATTTACATTTTACATTTTAAATTATTTAGCAAATAATAATTCCTGATTCTTCATCAAAAAGCAGAGATATGTAACATGCCACTTATCTATGCCCCATGAGACACATTATTCCTATTTTAAATGCAAAGCTCAGCTAGGCTTTTTCTGAGAAATTACTTCTGATGAATCTATAAAATGACCTTAATATATCAACATTCATTGCTTCTAGAAGAACAAAACAAACCAAAACAATAGAAAAACATATTTAAAAAAATAGAAGTAAAATTCTCTTGTGTTATATAAACATATTCTGAAGCATACTCACAGAGAGGTAACATATTTTCTTTTCACAAAAGAAATAAAATTTTGTTTTCCTCCAAATACTTTTTCTCGTTTTTTTTTCATTTGCCTTTAATTACTGCTACTTTAGGGTAATTCACCATCATCCAGACTGGTGAATTTATCACTTTTCAGACAGCATATACTTAGAATAAAATGATCTCTGGTATTACGAAAACCCTGTTTTATATGTGCCTGGTTTGTATTGTTTAATGGGTATTCTGTGGAGCTGGAATTCTGGGAAGAATTTTAGGAAGAAACACACCCCTTGAAGTTTTCAATGGGGCTTTGAGCAACAGGTGTAGTGGAAGGTGGTCCTGATCATGGTAGGGGAGTTGGAACAAGTTGATCTTTAAGGTTCCTTCCAACTCAAACCATTCTATGATTCTATGGAATAAAGTTATATCTTTCAAAGAGATAGATGTTTGGCCATGAAAATCTTCATTTCAGCATAACAAAATATTCCTCAGTTTAACTATGCAGTATTTCTAAAATGGAAAACATTTGCAAAGCCCTGCTCTTCTCTGGCTGCATCTCAAATACATGCTGCAAGGGAAAGATGCCAACATTTCTTAGTTTCAAAAACTTAAGAAACTTTAAAGACAAATCAAACTTCTTTGGAAAATCCAGACTGAAAGTCAAAAAGAACAAACTCTGACATGAACTACCCACTAAAAAAATTGTACTGTTTTATCTTTTAGCCTTGATACTTTTTCTACAGAGCTGTAACTTATTTCCACAGAAATACAGGATCCTAAACTGCTTTGGGTTTTTTTAATGCAACTATAGTCTGAAAAAAGAGCTACCACAATGGTAGTATGATATTAGAAGTTTAGTGCTGGTAAGCACTTAAAGGTCAGGTTTGTCCAGATTAAAATTAAATTGTTTATTTTCTACATTACTCCAGCAAATTCCCAAGTCCTGAAAGTCAAGTTAAAATTTTCTTCCCATGTTATTAACAGTATAAAATAGGGCTTCAGTCTAACCAATGACCTCTATTATGCCTAAGAAATAACAAAGTCATTTCATGTTGAATTATTTTAATGTTGGCTAATTTTACTGTTTAGAAGAAGAATTATGGCCCTCACTTTGGAATCTGGACTTTACTAATCTGATTTACTTCCTTCATTTTTTCACATTCATCCTAAAAATCATAAAAGAGAATGTTGCTGATAGTATGATAGGGAGTAAATTCAGTACATACCTCATAGCCAGGGCTGACAGGAGACTGAGACAGGAAGTTGGAAGGAAGAAAAAACAGAACAAAGAAATAAGGGGGAGAAAAAGACAGAAAACAGCGTTACTTTAGAAGCAAGCATGAATGTGGGATCATATTATACTCTCATTCTTTGTTATTGAATAGAATGCAGAAGAATTGCATTTGAGCTATGACACGTAAAAATCTTGGTTGCATTGCATCCTCCTACCTCTATGTAATTTTTAGCATTTCTATTAATGAGTTTCACACTACTAAGTTAAGAATCAAAAAAAGATATTGCACAAATTTTATTCTTTGGCGGTAGAATTTTAAAGCTGTACTCAAATATAGTCCTCATTCAATTTTCAGCTTAAATGAAATGTTTTATTGGCTAATGAAAACATTTATACTGAAACTTTCTCTGTGTGATGGTTTCCTATACAAAGATAATTAAACTTCATTTTTTATGATTCCACATTACCCTGAGTCAAAAATTTTTCAAATGCCACAATTTCATAAGATAGGACATAACCTATTCACTTTATAAGTGTCATTTTTCAGAGGGCAGACTTACATGCTAAATTCAACACTGTGAGCTTAAGTTGGCTCCTTTTAGATCCACACAACATCAACAACAAAAAAACCTCCTCAGTTTAATAATTACATCTATCAAAGGTCTTCATGAATTTCTTCTCTCTCCACTACTCCACTACATGGTAATTAGAGGTAAAAATACATTTATTTTAGTCCTATTTAAAGAACAGACAGATATCTCGTTGAATTCAGTGGTGCCAAAGAGAGCTTATATTTTGTTCACACTGATTCAAGTGAGACAACAGTATTAATAAAGAATCATACAATCTTGTGAACAAGGACAATGTTTTTTCAGTATATTCACAGAGACTGTAGAAGAATAAAAGACATTCCAAAGTGCAGGCTTTGATTGGCACCACCATACAAACTGTCATAAAACTTATCTCAGAAGAACTGCAGAAGAATGGAGTCCAAAGGACAGAACTGACACAGGGGAACTGACAAAACTTATGCACACGTAAAAAAAGCAGAGGGGGTGGGGAGAGGATTGAAATACATTCAATGCAAAAAAACCAAAACAGAGCAAAAGACATACAGAAGCCATATGTGAGAGCATTTCTGAAAATCTGATAAAGGATACCATGATTTCATGAAATAAAAGAGAACTCAGAAAGCTATTGGATTTCTCTAGGCTAATGCCCATTGCGCATGCACATGTGTTGGTGCATGCGTGATGTTCAGAATTATCAACACAGGTACACCAACCACTACAAGTCCTTAGAGCAGTATAGCCTGCAGGATAGGTGAAACTTACTGTATATCTTCACTGGCCATTTTAATGTTTTCAACCATTTTGCAATACATCGCTTTGCCAAACAAGTATTTCATTGAAGAATGTATCAGCAAACACCATAGTCATATAATTAAAAATGTTTTCAATTTGAAATTTTTTTGCTACATTGTAGCTGTACAGTGCAGTGAATATTTCTAGACCATATAGGAGGATGCTCATTCATGCATTTTTTTAAAGCAAAATTTCAGAAAAAAAAATCAGAATTAGGGCAAGCCTACCTCAAAATTTTCTGTCTTGGCCTAAGTAATTTCTGAAACAACCTGCTGAGAACTATGATTAATCTGTAAACATTTGTTGCTGTAGTTTGCAGAACTTAAGCACCTTACTCATTTATGCAGCTTTTAAATTAAAAATACAGACTCATAACATTAACCTTAATTTCCAAGTAGCTTTAGACTAATGATAATCAGTAGCATAAGTACATAATTATGGTTCATAGATGATACTGCATCTAACACCAGGTCTACATAATTTGCAAGTGTCCTTTCAGTATGTCAAGTTTAATAAGTTTAATATTCTAATTGAGAGGAAAACATGATAATTGTTGTGTGTACTTGTAAATTCTTTCCTCTCTTTTAAACCTTAAGGTTTTCAAAACTTTCACTTAAAGGTGGATTCATTTACACATTGTGTAAAATCCTAACTATTCAATTATATTATGACTATCAGTGTTGCAAAGAGCAAATGTGTCAAAGATAAGAAATACATATCATTGTCATTTACTCTAGTCAACATGTTGTTCTCAGAAGAGTTGTTTTCATTATGGAGAACTAATATATTAATGCATATACAAGCATACTATATGTGCCTGTGTGTATAGTGTACATCTATATATACATCAACACACATATATATATACACACACATACACAAACATTCACCACAAACACCTGTTTAAAGATTTAATGGAGATTTCTCCTACTTACTTCTGAACACTCAGAAATATGCTAAATACACAGGCTCCAACTTTTAACTATAGCCTTGACTGTAACAGATACCCAGTTTGACACTTTGCTGCCTGGGTCACAGTGTTTGAATGAGGCAAATCTTTCCTATATAATAAACGAAGGGATATAACACTCCGATACAGAAGAAATTCAACTTGTAGTTTCAGAGAAAACATTCTCCAAGATGCAACTACTCATATTAGCAGAGGTGAAAGTTTTAGACCTTAAAAATAATATACTTCTTGACAAAAGAGGAGACACTTGGGAGTATCAGAAGCGGCACATACCTAAAACCCACGTTCCTTAAGCTGGTGACCTCCCTTTTATGTCACGATGCCTTTTCTCTCTTTATAATTTACATACCACCCTCCTCTGTAGTCTATAACAGGCAAAACCAGATTCTATAGCACTAAATGTCATTGTTTCTTATCAGCTCCTCCCATGGCCTCTATAGCTAGGGAATCCCATACCAGAAGGACTTCATCCGGCACACTGGGTGAGGGTTCTGCAGAAACTGTACGAACGGTGCTGAGTCCTGTTAGGGAGACATTTGACAGGCGTCTTTTCCGTACACCACTGCAGTTGTTAGGGATTTTAAATGCACATCTCTTATGGTAGTTTAGACCACATCCTGAAAAGAGAAATTTAAAACCATATGATTATGGTTTATTATGGGAAAAAATGCAAATAATTTCAGATTTTTTTCAAAACCAACAAGAATTCAAAAATACTACCTTTATTTTTGATTAAACTTTTTTCCTAAAGTCTGCTCCTATATTCTAACAAACTTTCAGAGAGATAAGGTTATTAGTTCCAAATAGTTACATCTACAACCAGTGTTTTTAATTCAATTTCTCAAAATCTGTGGTCTCCAAGTGCAGAAAATTTCCTTGATCATCAATTAGGGGGTAGAGGTCTTTCACTGCAAATGTTACATTCTATTTGATACAGTCTATCAGAAGTCAAATAGTTGTGGCAAAATGAGAAAACATAGCTATTACAACCTCATATGGACCGACAGTAATTTCAGTCAAACAATCTGAATTAATGTAATAAAGAATGAGACACAGGCTCAGACTCATAAGGGGAAGAAGTGTAAGACAGAAACAGCCTTTTTTAAAATATACATATAGACCAATTTTTTTGCACTTCAGGCTACAGAGCCATATCTAGGAGGCCTCAGACCAGTCAAAAGGATCAGTTCTTTAATCAATTAATTATTTTGATAGGTCTTACCTTCTCTAACCAACTTAAAAGCAGCATCAGAGACAACATGTAGAAGCGGAACGCACAGGTCTCTTCTTGAGAGTGAAAAATTGCATTTTGCTGCAGCTTACCTTCACATTTGAGTCCCTGACGCACCAGCCCCCACAGCATCTCGCCACAATGGTCACAAAAGGCTGGCGCTCGATACGAATGAACAAACAGAGCATGGGGCCGGATCTGAAAGTCTTCAAATGTAGCAGAAGCTGTAACAACAATATCATTCAAAAAATTAATAAAATTAGGAACATAACTAATATTGTTCATTTATGTGTTACTTCATCACAGAAGAAAGCAAAACTTTTTGGTCACTATGATGATGAACCTTGAATGTGGTATCGTTTGCTGTAATGTATTTTAAAGATAAAAAGACTGCCCACTCAGAAATAATGTCTCTGGGAATATTTTTCCAAAATACAGGAGAATAACAGCATATCAAATATTTACCAAAATTTTCAGAGTTCAATCAAACACCAGAAATTTTTCAAAATACTCTTTTACAGGCTTGACTCTCTACACCTGAAAGTATACATACATAAAATAAACCAAACACATCCAGTAAAGAAATACTGCAAGGGTTTTTTTACAAGTAAATGAAAATGTATCCAGAATAGGCCATTTCTGCTGATCGTTTGATATATTTCATTCAGCAGCCTATGTCAGTATTGGTGAACTGGTCACTCAACTAAAAAATTCATAATAGAGCTTAAAAAGAAAACATGTAATGATATACCCAATCATTAATAAAGAAAAAACCTTGCGGAGCAGCCTGGAAAATGTTTGTGTATTTCCTGAAGTACCAAATCCCTTCAAAGTGACATGAGACTGCAACTAGTGTAACAACTGCAAAAGTCAGAGGGGCTACTTAAAAGCACTAGTGCAAGCTATAAAAATAAACAACTACAATGTTTCAAGAACTATTTATAATACAGAGACAACCAGCACCACAACACTTTTAAAAATACACTTTTTTTTTTCTTATTAAATATGTTAAACATATATCAGATAGCCTAATGAAAAACAGTATCTGCCAAATGTTGTTAAAAATTAATCACACATGAAAACATTCAATCGCATTGAGACTGCCGTTTAAACAAGTTATTTAAGTGTGTACTCACTCTTCACAGACAAGAGTATGAAAGAACCAGGTATGTAGCCACTTACAGAAACACTCTGCCTTTCAACTGGAATAGATTCTTGATTTGCAAGAGAACGAATGAAGGAAAGAAGGAACCAACAAAAAACACAACCCTTTTTTTTAAAAATGGTTCAGTTCAAAGGAATTCCTAAAAGATCCAAACACCCTGGCTTATTCCTTGTCTGCTAATGAAAAGAAAAGCAAAAATCTGCATACCAATCAAGAAGAGGTTTTTAACTAACTACAGGAGAATACCAGTAAAGACCTACATCCTGGACTCAGTTCCTTCTCTGCAAAGAACTGCTACTCTTAGGAAAAACTTTTCCAGAACTGTCCACAGAAAAATACGTTTCTAGTCTCAACCAGTCTTGGGATCTATTAAACATAGCTATTTGGAATACCACAGCAAAAGCAGGATCCAACTACGCCAATAATATCAAACCCCCTCTTTTTAAAATTATTATTAGAGGAATCCAAATCACCTAACAGTTTGTTTAATGCAGGATTTGACTTTCTTCTCCCAGAATTATTTCATAAAAAGCCACATTAAAAAAGCTTACTTAAATCATAAAATTAGGACTTCATAAAACAGTCCAACATATTAGAACATCCTGAAACTAAATTAAGTAGTTTTATATTTATTTAAAAATATTAGGTCAGGCATATTTTTCAGACTCAAATGCTTTCAAATACATAAGGATACTTGTTCAAGTATGTTATTTTTCTACTTTTTTCCAGACTTCAGTGATCAAGTTCCCTGTTGAGACAATGCTCACTCTGTAATGACAGTGCTCTCCATGGTCTACTAGAAAACACAATTTATCACAGAATCCCAGAATGGGTAAGGTTGGAAGGTACCATAGTGGGTCATCTGATCCAACCTTCCTGCTCAAGCAGGGTCATCCTAGATCACACTGCACAGGATTATGTGCAGATGGTTCTTGTGTATCTCCAGTGAGGGAGGCTCCACAACCTCTCCAGGCAATCTGTTTTAGTCCTCAGTAACCAACACAGTAAAGAAGTTCTTCCACATATCCAGATGGAACTTTCTGTGCACCAGTTTCCACCTGTTGCCTTTTGTCCTATTGCTTGGCACCACTGAGAAGAGCCTGGATCCATCCTCTTGACACCCTCCCTTCAGAACACATTTTTAGATGTTGAACACATTTTTTGTGATTTTACTTTGTCTAGAACTTAGAGTGAACCATCTTTTTGTGCATGTTTTCCTGCAATTGCAACCAAATCAGAGAATATGTTGGATGAATCAAGCACTCAAAACTTAAAATGCATTTTAACGATATTTAAAATATGCAAATACATTTACAATCTTCACTTGCACAAAGAGAACAAAATACAGGCCTACTAATTTCCCTATTTAATTTCCTACTGAAGATAGGAATTAGGACAACACCTCACCAGTAGATCACTGGTCTGTGGAGTTCGAGAAGGATTTGTTTGTCTGGGCCTCTATTATCCCAGCATGCAGCCACCAGAAGGAAAAGTTGCCACAGTACGCAGAAGACACCTCTGTGGCCCTACCATATATGGGTACCAACTGAGCTGCGATAGATCAGCAGCTGGATGAGATCAAATTATAGACGAAAATTCTACTGATCCTTGGTAATTCACTTCATCTCCTCTTGCCTGGTTTATGAAATCATGCTATACATGTGAAGACATGATCTTCAGCATTTTGGAAACTCCAGTCACACAACATGCTACAATATACCTCCTCAGCAACTCAGACCACTATAAACACAACACTAAGCCTTCCCATCTCTTTACTTGTCTCCTTCAGACTTTCCATATAGATCTACAAGTCTCAGCTCTTCTGTTCTGGACTTTTGTACCTGAATTCTGCAACACGTATTTACCTATAGCTTTATGAAGAAAACTGTGATTAACATCTCTGATTCTTTGCATAACAAAATGATCATGGAAAAGCTATGTATTTAGGAACTTTCTCAAGAATGAACACCAGAACTGGAACACTGTGCCCTAGCAGGTTCCAACAGAACTGTAATGTACACTTCTTTGCTACTGTCTCCCTAATTTAAATTTGCACATACAGATATAAAATCAAGAAGCTTACAAAACCAAGATACTTGATGAGCATGTATTTGTCTTTCTGGGAGAAGAAAGATCCTACAGTAAGACCTTCAAAACATGATTGCCATGAATTTTGATAACATATATATGTGAATTTTAGAGATGCAAACTTTTTGTTTATGGACTCTCCTGAGGTTACTTCTAAAAGCATAAAGATAATAATGAAAGCACTATTAAAACAGAAGTGATATGTACAATAAAAACAGTCCAAATCTTAATCTAGCAAAGGATTTAAGTATGTATATAAACTCAGGACATTTTGATTGAGTAAATATCTAAAGTTATGCATGTATTTCAGTTATATTTTGCACAAATGATGCTCGCTAAATTGGAAGACTGAGGAGGAGTTTTACATAGATTTACTGTACAGTTTTTCAAAAAATATGAACAGTGCAGTAAAACCACAAGTAGTTTTGCCTTAGGGATATATCTAATAGTTTGGCTCTCTCCCTGTGCCCTGAATTCAGTTCTATTTGAAGCTGTTAGGTGGATGGAAAGTATTTTGCTGTTGAGTGTCATTTTCTCAACTCTAATTTCGTTGTACTGGTCTCTTTCCACCCTCCACCACCCCTTCACAAATTGTGAAAGAATAATTTATATCATTTCCATTAAAGCTGCATCTGAACTTCATGGTCTCCCTGCAAGTTAATTAATGGGTTATCATGGCTCATGATCTTGTAATGAAAAAATGTTTCTAGTCCCAAGGCAAAAAAAAGTAATTTAGAAATTACTTTATTTTATCTTTTGTTTAGTTCACGTTGTAGATATATGCGATACTAAGTATTAGCAGTAATAGCATTAATGCAGTTTTAGGGAAGCAGAAATCAAGTGTAAAGAGCCCTCCTGAAGTACAGAACTTGAAGTTGTTGTAGCAGTTATTATAAACACACATGCAATATTACATACTTGGTTTTCTCATTTAAATTGCTTTCAATTTAAATGTCTTAGAATTTCTTGTATCTCACACACTGCAAAACAGACATGACAAATTTTCAAAGAAATTGCCTTTCAATGGAAGCTTAAATTTTGCCTGGTTTAATTTATTACTGAATTAACATTGTGATTTTTTTTTTTTTACTGACAACTGTCTGTGCTGAATTATGGCTGGATTTAAGTAACATTGCAGCAGGTTAGGCTGTCTTTTTCACGGTGAACCACTCTTCTAATCTCACTCTAGCCATAGCTGCTATTACACAATGTATTAGACTTAAGACTCAGCAGAGATGAGCTGACTGGCAAAACTGTTCACCTACCGTGACCTGACCTGTACTTCTGCAACAGTAAGTGAGCAAGAACCAGTAACGAAGGGTCCACATGAACTGAAAGGTCCTGAAAGTTATGTTCAGAAGCTCTAGAAACCAGAGAAATATCACATGAAGGCAGAAAATGGCTTCAGGGAACAGGAAAGGATTGTTAGATCCTACCTCTGTATGGGGTTTTGGGGCTAGAATAAAAGGGTGTGCAGACCACCATCCCAACAAATCATTACTAAACAATTTACTCCATAGGCAAATATTCTTAGGCACCAATCATACAGGTGGTCATCAAGAAACTGAACTTAAACTAGTAGATAAGGAATACCAACCTGTTGGTTGAAAAGGTAACTGAGGCAAGTTCTAGGCATTCTCAAAAAAAGATACCAATTGTATTAGCACTGATAAATACCATTCTTTTTCTACATTTCAACCCTCCTGGATGAATAACTGGAACTTGCAATATCATTTTACTTAATGATATATTTAAAAAGCCATGTTATACTGATGTGATAAATATTCAAAAGTAAAAGGCAGGGAGGAAAAACGCATTTTATTTTAAATAAGCTTTAAATTTGGCAAGTATTGCAGAATACAGCTATTTGAAGAATATAAAACATCACTATTTCTCCTTTTCTGAAACGGTTTTGGCAATGTTCCACTCTGTTGAAAGGCATAGAAGTGTTCTGGGTTTTAATTTTTAAGGTAAAAACAGTGATTTTCCAGGCTTCAAATTTTTACATTCTCATCAGGCTCAACAGACAACATTCTGCTTCCTCTTCTCATGAAATGATGTTATTTCAGTTCACTATTCACTGCAACTAGTGTGGCTAGGGCTTGATCTGGATATATGTTAGCTAGCAAGTTACACAAATTTTGTGCCATTACATGTGTAATTCATATTTCTTGTTCTGCCACCTGTATAGCACAGTTGGCTTTCTGTGGCTAAATGTAGCACAGGTTAAATTTTCACAGCATGCAATTCCAGAGGCCATCCTTTATGAATGAGGTCCTTCTTTTAAACTTCTTCCATCATCTTGCAAGTCGTAAGTTTTTTAAATTACATTTCTAGAAAGCCCTTCATCTAGCCACTAACATTCAAAGTTTTAACTTTCAGACTATTCCGTGTTAGTCATTGAAAAAATAAAAGCCCTGCCGATGATGAGAAAGATTTTTTTTTTCCAAATTAAATGGAGACCTTTCTTATTAACAAAAATGCTTCTGCAATCAGGCTATCCTTTTGCTTTGACAGAGCACTGATGCAGAGAAATCAGTTTTCTAGCGGTATGTAAAATTGTGCAGCAAAAAAAGAAGGGCCTCCAAATATGTCTACAAGCATACCCTGAAAAACTTACTACTCTGCAGAAAAGTTTGCAATATTATGTTCTAATATGACACCATTACACCGTTAACTCTCAGGCTAACTTGTCATCATCTATTTAAGTTTTCCTAGTATTACCAAAACACAGACATTAAAACTACAACAGTTTTGACAAGACTATTTCATCAAGTCTGTTAATGGCTAGTACTCCTTGTTCTGGGCTCAGGAGCAGAACTATCATTCAGCACAGCTGTAAAAGAGAACAAGAAGACATTGCAAATGACAGAGGCAAGGTCCTGCTGTCAGAAAGAGGCAAATAATTTACTCATAATTTTGTGTTCCAAATCCAAAAGGGCTTTGAACTATTAGCAGAGGTTAGTATGAGTAACAGCTGCACATAATGGGCGCTGTAATCTAGCATCCATGCCTCTCATAGCAGAAGAAACCATCAACCACTAGACTAGCAATATCTGGCAGCTATGAAAAGCAGGCATTCTCCTGCTACCTTCTCCCATTTGGAATGCATTTAAGAGTAATGCCCTGTTGGTTTCCTGCAGGCATCTGTTACTGAGTCCACAGTTACAAGAAGTGCTGGCATTCACCAGTTAGAAAATAAACATAACATACAATTATACACTACTAAACTTCAAGCACTGATTAAATCATAACAATTAATTACTGTATATACAGTTCCACAAGTCTAAGAGAAAGGAAATTATTTTATTCTTTTCAATGTTCTAATTCTGACAATCAAAGACAGTCTGAGTTCCTGGAGTTCCAAAGTCAGTAGAGTTCTGGTGGTTCATACAAGACAAAGACTCCAACTCTGATCTCCTTCTTAAAATCTGAATTAAAAATTAAACTGAAATTATCAGAATCCTAATAGAGAATAGAAATAATAACTTCCTAAAATCTATACCTGTACACATTTATAATCATTCTGTTTCTTTATTTGTTCTGCTTTGAAGTAGGAAAATCTGGATCTAATGAGCTTTCTGGATATGCATGTGAGTTCTTCAGCACTGTAAATTTTATATGCAGGAAAATCCTTCTAATAAAATAAATTTCATTTTGCTTTCCTTACCTATTACTATTTTATCCTGATACTCTAGGTGAAAACCAGCTTAAATTAGGAATGCTAACAGTCGGCATTCAAGGAATTAGTTGTAGGAGGTGGGGATGGAGCAAGAGATAAATTTTTGAACTCTTGAGCAGAAGCCTGCTACTTGTTAACTGCAGCTGGTACAGCCTAGTTGCAATTTTTTTTTGTAACATCCAATTCTTTTATAACATTTTTTATAATTAAAAGTGGCATGTCCTAAATCCTCCAGTAATAGAAACACAGGAAACTGAATCACCTGCTACAGTGCTGATCACATCTCATGCTTCTGCATGGACTGTTTAGTTTGGAAACATCATGAGCTGGGAGGGTTCAGAAAGCCAAGTAAGTGAAAAAGAAAGGTCCCCAAAAAGGAGCGGTCAGCTCAGAAAAAAGGGGGGCTGGAAAGACTTGAGTGGAAATCCCACTCAACAGGAACAGAGGAAGATCCCAGAGATCTGAGAGATGGAGGCCAGAGGACATCCACACATTTTGATCAATGGCACCAAAGGTTGTTAGCTACAAGAGCAGTGGCATAGCAGGAACAAACAAGACTTTGTGCCCAGCCTTCTGTGGCCAGCAGCTACCTCCTACTTGGAAGGGCAGTGGGAAGCTGGCAAATGTAAAGCTGGGAAGGAAACAAATGAGTCAGCATGGGAGGCATCAAAGAAAGGTAAAGGTTCTCATCTCCTTGGTTCTTAAAACCCAGTATCCAGATTCACTATGGGTTGTTGTTTACACTGTCACATTGGTGATCTGAGATTTAAACAGTAAACTGAAGGAAACAATAAATCCCTTGCAATCATTTGTTCAGTGCTAACTCAGACCTTTAAGGAGATTTTTAACAGATTAACATTTGTGAGTCAACACGCTTGATTTATCTTTACACTCTGAATTTTTGAAGTTCAGTTTTCATGTACTTGTTCTAATTTGTGAATGATTCCACAGTTTCAAACCTACAAACTGTACAGCGCAGTATGTTTAACTTCATTTGAAATCCCATCACACAATTCTTTCATTATGAATTTACCTAGTTTTCACTCAAGTGGAAAATACAGGTTCAGGTCCTGTCAATCATAAAACACTTCTGGAATATGCTTTAGTGCCTGTCTGATTAATAATGCTTTTTACAGGCCTCGGATCTTTGATATGGGACCACCAAAGGTAAGAAACAGAAGCATGACTGTATATAACCAGAGCTTTCCCAGCCCCACTTGCATCTTTCTAGGCTAAACCTAGAAAAGGGAGAAGGGAAATTAAAAATGCTAAAGAAATGCACAAAATGACATAACCTGAAAAAAATAAATTAATTACTGCTCTGAATTGTGGATGATTTTTTTTAAAATGGATTACAACAGTTCAAGAATGACATATCATGGAAGCATCTCCAGTGCCTCACCAAGTAGATCAGAAAGTCAAAATAAGCAAAATGTTTAGTTGCCCCACTAGACAACAGAAGTGTTCTATTGACTTAACAAGTTTACCCAGTATTTTGCCCATGCATATAAGTAAACAGAAATTAACTCTGGAAAATGGTGTTACCAATACTCCCCACCTGACATTTTGTGTTCAGTTCCTGTGAGACAGATCAAAAAAGTTGTACGGTAAGAGAGAGAAACTGACAGATGTGGGAAACCACTGGAGGCACGGAAGAGACTTCTGTATAAGGAGAGATTAGAAGACTCGAATTGTCTTGTTTGTAGAGGAAATGAGTAAGAGTTTACTGAATTCATGAAGAGGTGGAAGCAAAAAAAAAAAACCAACAAAAAAAAAACAAACAAGGAAACAACTGCTGTAGAATAACCTTCTGCACCAACAAACTAGAGGGATAGGAGTCTCCATGTCTTAAGAAGCAGGAAAGGTCTCCAAACTTCTTTTTGGCAAGAAGTCACATCTTAACTATATTAACAGAAACATTTTTGAGGCCTCTTTAAAAGCCGGTGTGAGACAGATTTCAATTGGAATGAGAGTGTCTCCAGGTTTGAGTCACAGCACCATCCAGATATCAAAACCAGCAGACTGCAACCTGTGGCAGTTCCTGAGTCTCTTCCTCCTTAGCTTCCGTTTCAAATTGTGATATTCCCCTAGGGAAGGAGGTTTGCTTGTTTGTGCTCAGACCTCCTTCAGCTACAAATCACAAGCACTTCCTGAAAAAAGATGTGTATCATACCACAAAGGGTTGCAAACATCATTTATTGGAAATTACCATGAGACTGTGTAATGTTATTTGCTCTTTCAAAATCAAAGCCAGCAGTCAGCCAACAGAAGTGAATTTGATGGCTTGAATAGTGATATTCAAGGACATATTTTGTACATAAGCTATATTTAATTTGAAACCTACTAGAGCACTGAGTTATTGAGATCATGACTTCAGAAAGACTGAAAAAGCAGAGAAATTCTCCAAACATTTACAGTTACTCTCCATTCAAAATTCACTGCTATCATTTAACAACTACACTGATCAAGCATGTATTGATCAAAGAAACTGTTAAACCAACCTATTGAACAAAAGTCAGTTTTCTGCTTAACTGAAGCAAGGCTTGTTCCCCATTAAATGTGCAGCTAAGGAGAATGAACTGGGGAGGTAATTATTTAATGAAAGGGGATGGAGTTTGGTAGAGAAAAGAGAATTCTTCAAATAGCAGCAGTCATGATTAAAATCTGTGTTCATAGCAAAAACAACTGAAAGAATATGAAGAATGAAGGAGAAAAAAAATTAATTGAAGTTCTCAAAGACAATTTAAATTTCCAAAAGAGGTGAACATTTTTTCCTAATACACAGCTTCAAGTGAACCTATAGCAGTGGTCTACAAAGTGAGGTGCACACACCCCTGGGTCTGCACAAGACAATCTATGAGGGTGCAGAAAGAAAATATGGAACTTTAGCAACATATATAAATTATAAATAAATAAATATACATATATTGAGGGCGTATGTTAACAAGACTTTTAGTGAGGGGGTCCACAATAAAAAAGTATGGACTTTGCCACTCTACCTTTAAGAAAAGCTCAAGTGTTATTAAGGACACATCCTGTGAAATTATAGATACGTCCAAGTTTCACACACAATAGAGGTAAGGAAAGACTGAACAGATTAAATAAATTCATAAAACAGTAAACAGAGTTGATTTACCCTTTGATGAAAATATGTTTTTATTATCATGCACAGTTTTTTCCATCAATGCCTTTTTAATTATAAGCATTTTGTATTGATTCAGAATGTTAATCAGATGATAACATTACATTGTAAGTCTAAATGAGCATACAAATATTCAGTAGTATATAGGACAATGTACCACAGACTCCAAGTTTCATTCATCACCTCAAGGTTTTTGAGAAAGGATCAAAATGGGCGGCTGAAGTGTAATACTTGAATAATCTATTGAGCTACTGTTACTAAGTTAATTGTGTTAACCCCAGTCAAAATGATATCTAAAATCCTTTTAAAAGGGCAAATGTGGTATGTATCATATTAAGAAAACTGAGTAGAAATGAGTAAGAAAGGTAAGAGGTAAGAATTGCTTCACTGAACTAAGAATAAGATGTTTTAAGGCAAATAAGGGCTTTTTTTAACTCCAGAAGCTTGAACTTACATATAACATAAAATTAACATCAAGGATTAATTTGGTCTACTTTAGAAGCTGACAGACATTTTTTTAAAACATTAACTGCACTTAATGTAGCTAATCAGCTTCAATTCCACCTTTCTTGGAAAGCTGGCTATACAACTTACTGATGCATAACAATTAAAAATCATGTAATTGCTTATTCTACCTTAATCATAATGACACAGAAAATTTGCAGGCATTGAGGCTATCCCTGTTAAACTGATGTACCATGAAGTATATTTCTTTTCAGTGAAATCATGTAATAGGAAGTAATAGGACAAAATCTAATTAATAGGACAAAAATCTAAGCCTGGAATTCTGTCTTTGAAAGAGAAGACAAAGCAGCATCAGCATTCTCTGAAACAGAGAAGGTAACAAAGGTATATGACACAAGGGTAGCGACACTATAAGCCATTTTTTTGTTTTGTTGCTGTTCTGACACTGACACTTTACTAGTCATGCTTTCCAGATCATCCATGAATCTATTTAACAGCACAGACCTAAGAACCTTGCTGGTAACCTGCTTCCACTGAGAAAACATTTTTACCCTCTGTTTCCCAAGTCATAAATAGTTATTTGAGCATTTATCCTCTTCTTTCATGAAAGCATAGTTTTTTTATGAGCAGTTGGAAAAAATTGCTTTCTTGTAATCCACGTTCAGAAATCTTGGAGTTACTTCAGATTTTCTGCTGCTGAAATAATCATTAAATACTAAAAATATATAGAAAGACCCAAGACAGAAGAACTAGCATGGCCCGTATTCTGCAAGGGCACTAAGAGCAAAGTTGACACATCAGCTGTTTCCCTACTAACATCTGTCTGTCACATATGATTTTACTCAGTGTGTACTGTCAATAATGCAGCCAGCAAATATAAGAAATTTATGCTAATAGGATATCTATTTTTTTCATTCTATTTTTACCAACTCTCTCGCAGCAGAAAGAAAAGAACAGGAGGGCAAGATGGGAGAGGAAGTTCGGAAAGATTCTGCTGATGCAGTAAAAACACAAACCATGAGGTTGGTATCCAGAAGGTGACAAATATTATCACAATTATAAACAGAAGAAAAAGCAATGAGGCAAACATAAACAAAGAAGAAAATCATCTTTTAGTCCCAAGAATTTCAAACACAAAGTCATCTATCTGAAATTCATGATCCAAGAACCATGTAACTAATGAACAGTGAAGGACAGAAAATCAATCCACTTTAGCCTAATCACCGATAAGCCTTACCTCTACAGAAATAAGGAAAGAGATGACAGAGACAATTAAAAGGACATAGAGGAAGAATAATTGTTAAAGATAGCATCTTAGAAAGAATAGAGAAAAGATACTGGTATTTCTCAAGACACCAGAAAAAGAGTGTGTTAATGTAGCCATGAAGGCACCAAAAGAAGAAGGATGCTCTTCAATCACAACAAAGCAAAATCAAAAACTGTGACCATGTATGTAAGTACTACAAAATTATGTTCAAAGATAGCACAGTGTTTCATCTCAAGGAGCTGGCAGTTGAACTAACTGAATCCAGTTGTGTTGATATCTGGCATTTACTATAATTGTATAGATATCCACAGCTTTTGTTCAGTTAAATATATTTTATCATAGATTGGATAAGCTGTACTGAATCCAAATCAAATGGCCACATTAACAACCAGGTGATATATCATCAATGTGATATTAAAACAGAAACAGCTTCTTAACAAAAGCAGTGGATCAATTCCTGTCCTCATCAGCTCAGCAAGGGAACGTAAAATAGCTGCTATTTGACTTTCTTGCTTCAGGAATCCTGCCAAGCTGAGCACAACTGCTCACAGCAAGCAGATGAAGTACATTCCACTAATTCACACAAGAGGCTAATGTTTCATTCTCTGCCTTCCAGCAGCAGACAAAAACCTCTTACATCCCAATGTAACTTTGCCCCAGTAAAAACAAGATAGAATTTTTATAAGCAAACTCACAATAAAACTGTAGAGATACAATTGGATTTTTTTCTCTATATCATGAATGGACCTGGCAAATTTACACAGCAGTTTTTAATAAACTTCATGAACAAGGTAGAGGATAGGACATGAATTACGCTGACAAGAATGTCATCTAATGTAATTGTTCCCTTGAAGCCCTCAAAAAACAGAACTCAAAAAGAGAATATAGATGTACAGAACTACAGCAACTCATCTGTCAGCTTATTCTGTACAACCTGTGCCTCTATTTAAGGGAAAAATGACAAATACAGCTAACCTGAAAAAGGTCACAGATACACAGATGAAGTGGTAGAGATTGCATCTACAGAGAGCTTAAAATACTAACTTCAACCCCTTTTAGAAAGGGGTTAACTTGACCCAGAGTGGTTGGGCACTGGAAGAGGCTCCCCAGAGTAATGATCACAGCACCAAGCCTGACAGAGTTCAAAAAGTGTTTGGATGACACTCTCAGGCACACGGTGTGAGTCTTGGGGATGGTCCAGTGCAGGGACTTGATGATCCCTGTGGGTTCCTTTCAACTTGGCATATTCTGTGACTCTAGATCTACAGCTCAGATCTCATGTAACAATTTAATGTAAAAAATTATTTAAGTTCTCCAGAAAGACAGAGTATGAAGACTGGCACCTCTCTATCATTAATATTAATTCATTGGCATTAACAAATTGCAGTTGAAATAAATTATTTTTAAAAGCTAGTCAAAACAACACTGAAGATCTCCAAAAACCTAGGAGTTAACTTAAAGAAGAGAGTTTATCACAGCATTCCATTCTGTTCAAATCTATTGTGAATTTTACAGGACGCTGTTTTGGTAAATCACATTTGCATCCTTTATTTCATGAGTGCAACACGAAAGTTGACTTTTCAGAGGTCCAGTTGACATTTTCAGCAAATACTACTTCATCACATCAAGCCTGAAGAACTTTTTTCAGCTTCAGGTCACTCTACATAGATCTGCATCCTTTTCTTGAGCAAACAGTAAGACTGCATTTTAGAGGGAGAGACACCTAAACAGACGTAACTTCTGGTTCCTCTTCCTTTCATTGTTTATGAATGACTGACTACTCATTTACAGCCATCTTTGATTGTAACTGACTGCAACTTCTGTACCTTGCTTCCTGATTTTGGGCTGCCTACTCACTTTTGACAGTATTCTAACCAAAAGAAACCCTTCCTACAAATACACCTTGATAAAATCTTTTCTGTAAAGATCTGTATCCTTTTCAGTCTGAAATGCAATAAAACTAAGCATATGCTGGACTCAATAAATACATCAGTGGAGATTTCCACAGCAGTAGTAGAGGGTTTTCCTCTTTAGAGCATGTGAAGACAAGATGAACTTTCCAACATTTTGAAGAAAAAATGAAATAGAAGATGCACAGCTAAGAAAAGAGAAACACAGAGAGGGAGAGCTATACATTACTGACAGAAGGGTATCAGCAATACTGTTCAGTGAATGCCCAGGAGTGCAGCCTAAGAAACCAAATGCGTTCAACATACAAATTTGTGGTTTTAATGTTTCTCAAGTGTCCCCATGTTATTATACCAACATTAGCAACAATCCCATGTAGTCAACTGAAGCAAAGTGTTCAAACACACATTTAAAAAACACCTAAAATAAAAGGAAGAAAATAATACAATAAGTTAAAATAAAACTGTATTTATAAGGGCGACTAATGTTCATAACAAAAGTTCCTTTTTCCTCTTCTAATGCGCAGCTGACTAAATCTGTAACTCAATATACCCTTTTACTCCCACTCTTACAATAATGCCTGACCTTTCACTTCCAAAATGCCAGAAGCTATACTGGCACTGAACCACAATTCATTTGGCTGACTGCTACAGCCTGTGCTTATCTCCTCTGGACCAGTCAGCAAACAGATACAAAACATTTATTCAGCAACTTATGAGATTCTTGCACTCCATTAATATCCTACAGCATACTGTACTGATGCAAAATGCAAGTAAACAAAGTTCATTAGAATACAAAAGAACAGTAGCTGCTGAACTGAATAAAATTTTTGTATTTCACAAGAAATCTCTAACACAAACTTGTATCAGCGATATTGCATGACATCCACAGGTACAATTTTCTTCTTTAAAATGGATTAAATTGCTTCAGCTACAGTGAGCAAGCCCTCTCAACTATAGGTTTTTGTAGATAATTTTCAACTCTTTCATGAACCTGTAATATAAGCTCTAAACCAGATAATGATCATATTTATTAATCCTTAAACTTCCAAGAACTTAAGTGGAGTAAGAAAAAACCCCACAAGTTGTTCAGTCTTTATTAAAAAAAAAATCTTATTTTTAAGTAAACTACAATGAAAATTAGAAAATGCATACTACTAAGGATATGAACTGATTGTATAACCCTGTAGTACTAGGACTGACAGTTCAGCTTTCTCTACTCTGACCAGTATCGACCTGTGCAATAAAAAATGAATGCAGTCAATCAATGCAGCTTTTGACATCAGATATCAGTGCCTCAGGGGATGGGATGCTGACCCAAAGCACAAGGAGTTCTCTGCAGCACAGCCACACAGTAACACTATATTCTACTGTCTCTTTCAGATTTGCCATCCAGGAACAATTGCCATAATATACCTTGCATTTACAGAACTTTAGAACATATGTTCTGTTTAGAGATTTATAATGAAGGCTAGAAATAAAGCACTTCAACCAGTTCAGTATAGGCATCTGGACATATATTGCATTTCATTTGTTCTCCCCACTGCTGAAGTGCTCAATATCATACACTGTAGTGCTCAAGGCCAATCTCTCCTCTTTTCAGGGTTTTTTTCGCCCTTCAAAAGAATTTTTCAGGGTATATTATTAAACATCCCGAAAAAGGTTTCTTACGGCTCTGTATTAAGACAGACTTTTTCTTTTAATTAAAAATGAGAGATAACCCCTCTACAGCTCATTTGATACACACTGTTGCCGAAATGCATTGTAATTTGAAACTATGTCTTAATATTTTTCAATAAAAAACTGCACACATTAGTTTGAATAATGCCTCACACAGTACAGGCTGCTTGTACAGTTCTTTCTCTTCTTCAGTGTTGCAAAACTGGGAATACTTTCCTCCCTTACATGACACAGGAATTGTCTGTGAAAATGAATTGTTACATTTAGTTAAGGCTCATCTGTGGGAGGACACTGATGCTTTTAAGTGTTTACAGAGAAAATGTGTTTAATTTCTTCTATAATTTGAGACATCTGAGTGAAAGTTTGCATTTGTAATAGTACTATCAGTTAGGCCATGACATATTACAAGTTCCATTTGCTGTCCTTTGTTCTTAAAGATTAAATAGCTACCTGCCTAATTTTGGCAAACTAGAAGATATGTGGTCTCAATTTCAAAAGCAATAAACAATATATCAAATAAAGCACTAAAGTCCTTGCTAACTTCTTTTCACTGGATCCCAATTACTGATCTGGAGTGATTACTCTCTGTGGGAAATACTAAATGGAGATAACTGGTATCTTTTCAAAAGGAAGAAATTGTTTCCTGATATGGAAAAGATGAAAAATGACTTACAGGAATGACTTGCATTATTCCTTATTGTACTTTTTCCTATTCGAATAAAAGAGTATGGAATAGGGTCCTACACTAGAAAACTATATTTAAAAGCTCAGTTAGCTTAGATTATATGACCCAACTCTTACTTCTTCCACTCTTTTCAGCATCCATTAGGACATTGCCTTTGTCTCCACTAATCCTATATTCTTCTAAAGTTTCAATTTCTACTTTCATATTTCATATGCATTTTTGTATTTTTAAGCATCTTTCCAGACTCTCTACGTGCATGTTCCAACTGCAAAAATACAGCCATACGGCCATCTTCCCAGTTTTATTTGTCAAATAACACCTTTACATTTCCAGCATTCACTCTACTACTGTATGTCCTTGTAAACTCTGCATCATTCTTAGTCACATACCTCATACCTTCTTACATCTAGGCTTTTGACAAGTCCTATTGACACCTAATGACATGCCCAGACTCCTTCTACGTTCCAGTCACATAATTTGTGCTTATTTCCTTCTACAATTGCAGAAATCTGTCCTTTACGGCTACTCTGCTGGCCAAATACACTTCTTAAATCCACTTGCCATTTCACTTTCTCCAAAATATAGCCTTTTACCTCATGATTCACTCATATTACGTCTCTTCTCTAATTCCCCTGCACCTGCTAGTCACCATCAGACTACAACTTCCATTCCAGGGCTTTGCCGAGTTGTTTCCTCTGACTATTTTATTTCTTAGGTCCTAAATAGCTACTCTCTTCTGTTTCACCTTTTCAACTTCCATACCTTTCACAGAATCAATAGCTGTGTACATGAAGCATCCAGCACTCATTCTGGACAGCCATACATATATAACATACTTACAATGGGTCAAAATCTAACTAGCAGAAAACTACTGTGGATATTTTCAGTTGAAAAGGCATGACAGTAGTTTTCATTGTTTTTCAGTTACCTGATAAGACAACTTCAACTAGGTCTCCTTCTTGGATATCTGCAGCTGATTTCACCAACTGGAGAATGTTTTCAGAGGTAGGGTCATGGCGGAAGAGCAGGATTTTGTCGTACATTCCGTAGAAACCACATTCAGGAAACTGCAAATACAAATCCATCAGAATTTAGCATGCTGTATAATATGTAACTGTAAGCCACAATTAATGTATAATGAAATTTTGAGGGCAGATTGGACCAATTCTCAGACTAGCACCAGATAACATGTATTTCTTCACATATGAAAATATTTATCACTGTATTCTGAAATTGTTTTCCCCCCTAAACACGTAAGCTCATTTGCCTTTCTCTTCCCGTGAATAAGTCTGTAGCCACTAGGAAATGAAAGAGAAATAAGTGCATCCATTAGCCACTGCTGATAACTTTCAAACACAAGTTCCTGAGCATGATGATTTAATTAGACCCCTCTGAGGCAGGTGTTTGGACTAGACGTCTACATAGCGTCCTTCCAGTCTGTATTATATTATTCCACGATTCCATGATCTTTCCCCAGATAACTGCCAAAATACAAAAGAAATACATTTCAGCTCTGCCTAAGATGCAATGCCTAAATGATAGCTCGTTATGAAAGAGCTATTTCTTGAGACTGAAATTACCAGGCACATAAAAAACAATGCTTCCAAACTTAATTCATTTCAATGCAGAGAAGTTGGAGCTTTGAAAATAGATTAAGTCCTGTTTAAAATAAAAAAAAAAATTTAAACAACACTGAGGTTATAAACTGGAGATTTTTTTTTTTGCTCCAGACTCTTTTCTGTCACAAAAGATTCTATTCAATTTTACATCAATGCTCTACTCCATATTTTATCAACATGCAGTGAAAGAAACACAATCGTAAGCATAACTCGTGACATAAACTGGCATGTTTTGAGGCTACACTTTGCAGTAGTATAATCTCCAGAATGCAGAATAGAAGAAACCCATCAAAAAGTACTTTAAAACAATACATTCATTACTGATTACTGAAGGCTTTGGAACCTATCCAAATACCCAAGAAACTTATGCCTTTTTTTAAGTTTTCAAGCACGCACTGAAAAGAGAGGAAAAAAAATGGTCCAATCTCTGGTTTGAATGAAATGCATCTATATGTCTGAAATTTTGTCTGTCTTCTTTTTCATGTTATACTGTAAATATCAAGATACTGATAATTCTTAGTTGGGCAGATTAACTGCCTGAAAAAAACAGCTGGTGAATTTAGTTATTCATACAATTCTTACATTAAACAGAAAGAATTTCTGTCTCTCAAAAACATATGAATTACTCACAGAATATCTGCAAAGTCTGCTATTGTGTATATGTTTACACACGTACAAATTTCGTTCATGTGCACAGTGCACCATGTTAAAAATCCTTGACAGATCACTTATGTATATAATGTGAGAGTCTTTTTCCTTGAGCACCTTTATCATCCCCCAATTATGAACTGAAGGAGTTGGCAATCTACTGTCAAACTTCAAGGAGTCTGGCACCAACACACACACTTCTCAACAGGCATTACAATCACATATATAAGAGATATATATTTGTCAAACTTTACTAGTAGTCACTTAACCAATCATATCATGTCACAGTAACAATGAAATTTACTTTACCATATTCATAGAGCTTAAAATGGTTTACTATGTCACGTTCAACTCCTATTTCCAAAATAGTAATCACCGATGATTACTATGTGGACCAAAAACTCACTCTCTAAATACATGGTCTGTTGCCTTCTAAAAATTTTATGCAAGTTTTTCCTTGTTGAGAGGGTGCTGTGTTTTAAAACCAGCTGAAAATTAAGCTCCAAGCAGCCACTTCCCTCCACCCCCTCCAGTGAGAAAAGGAACAAAAAGGCAGAGATTATGGATTGAGACTACAATCTACTAGAAAAACTACAATGACATACAGAAAACAGTAACAGCAACAATAACAACAGTGTATAAAAGAGGGAGATTACATGCAAAAAATGCTTATAGAAGTCCAACCAACCCAACGTTACCACGGCCACCACCACATGGCTTCCCAACACAAAGGAGAAAATGGTGGACATTACCACCAGCACATTTTTCCCCTGAGTTCGAGACAACACAAAACAACGACAGACAAACCGCCCAAGCTGGACTGCCAATGCCACACTACCCCCACTGCTCTGCTCGCTGCTTTGCTCCCACAGAAAACAAGGAATAAAATGGCAGAGGCATTTTCAGAGTTCCTCTTTAATTCCACGGGAAGCCACAACCCCCAGAAATTACATGGATGGTATAGAATAAACACCCTAGACCCACACACAGGGCTCCCTCCAGGCTCTGCCCCCCTCAGGGCAACTACAAGAAAATGAGCTCTGTCCCAGCCAAAACTAGGACAGAAGGGCAAAGCTGTTTCTCTCTATTTTCACATTCTTCTGTAAAGTAACAAATGTTCTGTAATACACATGCACTACCAGATTAAAATCTTACAGAAGCAACACTAGGCGGAATAAAATAACCAAGACAGATATTAAATTTTTGTTTATTTAAAACAAAATTGTCATATAGACTCCACTTCTAATGGAGTTGTTAGTCAACCAAAAGTCACATTTTGTGATATAACTAGTGATGTAAATCAATTCTGCCATATTTGGATGATTTCTGTGTCTCCTGTTACTCTATAGCTACATTTTAATGCTAAATAAATTATATCCGCTATCATCCTAACTAAAACCAAAAAGACAAAAGAGACTTCAAGTTTCAGTATAATTGAAATGAACTCCTAAATATAGCAACATCAGTAATTTTTGAGAAAGTGCATTGTCTTCGACTGCTCCAAATGTGAAGATGAAATATTTCAATTACCCCACACTTTAGATGCAGTAAATTAAAACTGTAATAAGCCAAGTAACACCGAAGAACCTTAATTGTAAATGTAGCAGTTTCTAAATTGTGTTAAATAATAAATTATTCAACCTATAGTCAAAAGTATTTCTCTAGGTCAAGAACAAACTAAATTCAAGGCTTAGACATGAAATAGTTACGTTAGCTTTCAAAGACATTTGCTTTACATTAAGCATAAGTGGAAGTGAAACAAAGCTTTGGAAGGGAGATGTAATCTGAACTGCAATTACACTCTTCATCCATACAGGTGCTAATGTAGCCTAGGTAATAGCAGATGACACAGGCACTGACATCGGAGTGTCCAACAGAGTCATTCAAGGTCTGACCTAACAGTGCCGAGCTGAACCTAAAAGCCACTCAGGTGCCTGTGTCACAGGGCTGAACAAACGCTTCTTTACTCACCCCAGTGCTTCTGCTGGCAGCAGCACATTAAACATTTTAAATTCAGAACATTCATGAGAAAGCAATCCTGGTAGAATTATTTTAATTAAAGCAATTCCTACCTTGCTACAGTACACAAATCTGAGGGCATTTGTAAGAATTTTTTTACAGAGGCAGTGAAATACCATCCTTCAAAATGGGCACTACTTACTGATCCTTTTCAAACACTGCAAGAGGTTACTGATTTCAGAGATACCATAGGTATTTCCCTCTAAACTCATTATTACTGAAATTGGTTGCTCTCTCTTTATATTACCATTCCATTTGCTCTTTTCAAATTAGCTCCACTTTTTCTACCTAAGAAAAGTATTTGCAATATTGGACATATTACATGGGTACAAATAAATGTATCTTGTGGCATCACTTATAATGTTCTGCAGAAAAAAGTAAATTCAATCACAATGTTTTTTAGTAAATTATATACCAGAATTACCTTCTGTGTTTGAATTAGTTTTTCCCAGATAAACTACTCTCAGATCAAGAAAGCCCTTTAGTGGTGTGATTCTGCAAACATCATATAAGGACCAACTGTTGCAACAATGACAAAAATTCCCTCAGCCAAACTTATTCCTGCCAACAATAATATTGATTTGCACAGACAAAAGTAAACAAAAAGCAGCCACAGCACTTGGTCCTACAACATTATAAACAGCATTCTGTTTTGCTAAATATGGGACAAAAAAAGGAAACAATGGTAGTATTGGAGCTAAATTCCTCAATACTAACAAAAGCCCTTGTTGCAATATAATAGCTGTTTAAAGTGGAATTAGCAGAGTTAAATGGTCATTGTAATTGCCATAATGAGGAAATGCAATATTTCTGTAAGATTCGGGAATGTAAAATTACTTATATGGGGTTCAGAAACAGGATCTATTGCTGAGTGCTTAACAAGTCATCAGTAGCCATTAAGACATCACTGTCCATAAATATCTTGTTTTCCTACTCCACGTGTGAAGTAAAATGCATTACTTAAATGGCTTTCAGTGTGGTTCAATATAAGGTACATTAATTTACAAGTGAAACAGGATAAAAGAGCTTTAGCACATAATAACTTGTTAAACTGCCACAGTTTTACATAAAAATTCCAGCTCTCTAACATGACCACTTACTAAAAATTCTGAGTTCCAGATTTACAATGTAGCAAAATTTCTGTATTAACACAAGTCTATCCCCAGTCTTGATGTTGTTATTTATTAGATACTTTCCCATGCAGAGAGAAAAAATACTGGACAACAAGCTTGGTCTAAGAACGAAAGGTTCAGTGCATCTGAGCATAAGTTGAAAAGTTTGTTTGCTACAGATACTGGAGTTCTGGAAAAGCTGAGATAATTTTTTACATAACCACCTAGGAAAAAAGATCATAAGAAAGCACAAACAAGAAGGAATGCAATTACTATTGAAGAGACTACTGAATGAGCAATGTGAACCCCTTTAAGGCCTTATTTCTGTTTTCCAAACGTTTACTTTCAATTTTGCTACTTAAGGCAAATTTACAAGAGATGTGTAAAACCATTAGGAAGAGACATCATATTAGATAAATCCTTCATAAAAATGAAGGTTCTTTAGCCTAGACACATGCAGTCCCTGTCTGGGATCGGGGCATAATCAATTATAGCTTTTAAATACATAAAAGACTGGTTTCAATAGGAAGAGAATAATCTGTTCCTCCTCTACATCAAATATTACAGATTAGCAAATCCGAAACACCAGAAGAGATACAATACAGAGAATTAGACTGGAGACAAGGAAAGCTTTGTAAGGCTAAGAATAAGAGAATCTCTACTAGTGAAGAGGTTTCTAAAAGAACGTATTATATAAATGTCAGGAACCTGATAGTTGATCTGTGTTGGGATAGAAAGATAAAGTACATAACTTCATATGACCTAATGATCATGATGCTGAAGAATGTTCTATGGGGAGCTTTGATCAGAAGTATGGCTAAATGTGTATTACTTTTATCTTATTTACTTATTTATTACATACAAGTCTCTCCATTCATAGGCAATGCTAAATCTTGCATGTGCTTATCCACAGTGATATTAGGTTAAAACAATATGTGCTGAACTTGGTGTGACTGTTCTCAATAAAACTTTTAATTAACAGAGGACACCCTGCATTATACATTCACAAGTTTTGTTCATTAATTTACAAAATCAAAGGTAATTTATATAATTCCTTTTTTAAATGTAAACATAAATCTGTTCTAAGAAGATGAATAAGTAGTATGTTTTCTGTAAGAGTAGTTAATGTTGTCCAGTCTTGCTAGGTAGATGCCATTCATTATTATGTTTATATCAGTGCAATGGACTTAAAGTGGAGGTTTAGTACAGTTCCCTCATTCTATATTACTGGCAAGCAGTCTGTAAAACACCAGAGGAATATTAGAGGACACTGTCAAAAAACTGTTGCAAAGGTATTACCACTTATAAACAACTACTACTCTCAAAGTAAACCATTGTCTAATCTGTAACATACTCTTCTGCAGAAATGGAAACATAATACGCTGTTTTTCAACACACTGACAATCACATTTTAAAAAAAACTAATTGCTCCCATTAAGAAACAAAATTCTGGCCGTAAGTAAATTATTTACCAGGTTTAAAACTTCAAGGAAGATCTGCGTCCCGTAACGCTGCACTGAATTGACTTGACTAGTACTGATCAGTGTGACTATTTATAAAACAGACACACATAAGATTGCAGGGTAAAGTTTCAGTCTTCAGTGTAAAATAGCATTCATATAGACAAGTAATTATGTCAGAGTAGAGTCAAATTGATTTCAGACAGCTTGATGAGGAAAACTTGTAATTTAGAGATCATCTCCATTTAAAAATCAGCTTTCAGGGATGGCAGAGGGGGACTGTTTGAAGTTTTAGCACAAAGATACTTCTGGATCAAGTTACTTTTTTACTTGTCCACTTTAAAATGAAAAATTAAATACTCTGTTAAGAAGATAGTGTTCACTACTGTTGCTCATACTGATTACCAAACGCATTACAATTCTGAATACAATCCATTTATTGCTGAACAGCAATGATTTAAATTTGTTAGCTTTTAAATTGTTAATAGTTACGGAATGCAAATGCAGTGAACATTCACAGACTGGGAATACTACTTTAGTACTACTTTAATCAATTACTCCTCCACAAGAAATAAAATGCATGTCAAGAGGATTACCCCAAAATCTTTTTTCTAAGAATTTCAACAACAAAGATCTAAATGTCAGTTTTCAGCATTCCCACTCTTGCCTCTTCAATGTTTGTCTCATACTGTGCCAATAGTTTTTCTTTACATGTAGTGTAATACAACCATAATAAAAGTGTATTATTTGGGAAAAGCATAACAGATTTTCAATCCAAACACTGAGCCATAAAAAACTGCTGTCTAAACATTCATCTAGAACATGTCTTATACAATATTGTAGCACCTTTTATGGTAAAAAGAGGAAACATTACTACCATTTGAAGTCACCCATAATAAGCACACTGAATTTTTGTGCTTCTTTCATTTTCTAAAAATATTACATCACCATTATCTACCCATAAGACCTAAAAACAATTTTTTAAAAAATCACTTTTTCAGATGAAAAAGACTGATCAGGATCTCAAGTAATAATTTGTTATTGCCCAGCTTGTGGGCACTATGGCAGCAGATATGCAGCAATGGACAAACACACACACACACAGAAGTCTGGGGCAAGGAATATTTACAACAACAACTTTGTTAATGGAAGGCTTCTCTATTATACTTTTTCTTATCTGTCCACTCATACACATGTCACAGTCTATTAGCCAAGCACTTCTGTCCACGAGTCCTAGACCATCTTCTGATAGGTAGTTCACATCTCTCCTCATGATGACTCAAAACATATCTTGCTTTTCTCAGTTGTTTCTCTTCTTTCTTCTATTTTCCCATGCCACTGCAAGGCCATAGGTATCTTCTTCTCTGCTTTCCCATGCTCACAGCTGCACCCTTTCAAGGCCAAAGCTGTCTTCAGCCCAGAAGTCTTCCACACAGTCCATAAAACACAGGTAACAGGAGCCTCAGCACTAACCTCTCCACAGCAGAAGCAATCACTGCAGTGTTTTTTCCCATACTAACTGTGAACATCTTAAGAAAACCCATCAAAATATTTCACCAATAACTGTATAAAAGCAAAATGATTATGCAAATTCTGGGTTTTCATTTAAAAAGCCTTCAAGTGACACTACAAAAAAACTGCAGACTCAAATTTCAATAACTAGAACTTCTAATTATAAATATTCAGTAATTCATTTAATCCATTGCATCAGTCAATAATTTCAATGGCATATGCACCTCCACATGCAAACAGAAGCTGAACTATATACATCCATAACCATCCTGTCTTATTAACAGTTGTTCTCAAAACAAGGATCAAAGACAAACTTACAAAAGGCAAGATTAGTTATATTTAAAACTCTATCCACTTACTGTGACAATCAAATGGCTTTATTGTTACTGAACAGAACTTTAAAAGACCTAAATATTCCCAAACTGAATTGTGAAGCTTTCAAAAATTAATTAATAATAACAAACCATATACACAGTTATCTGAATGGAGAACCTATTCAGCCTCCCTCTTTGTTGCAGTAAACCAAAATTTCATATAGAAATTAACAAAGAAAGATGAGACTGTCTACGGTGAGACAACTCTCAACAGTTTGGTTTAATAATTATGTACTTGGAAGATTAGCATAGTAAGTATCACAAACAAAAAACAAATGAGAAGTAAATTTCTTTCACACAAAGAACTTTATCTGGAAGAACTGGAAAACACACACTTTAAACACTGATGATGGTTTCAGTGCAATTACTGACATAATCCTATAGAGAAGTCTTGTGACCATTTTGCAAAAATACTTCTTTCAACATAATAAAAGTGTAATGCTTTTGTAACACACAGGTAGATTCTCAGTCCTAAGGGTGAAAAAAAACAAACCAAACCAAATCAAAAAAAACCCAAAAAAAAAAAAAAAAAAAAAAAACCAAACCAAACAAACAAAAAAACCCCTCCTCTTCCTGTTTCTGTCTTTTTATATGTTACTACAATTTTGCCTATCTCCTGTAAGGGTTAGTTTCTGTTGCTTTATCTTAGGAATTAATGAGAGTTGTCTTTTTGATTCTTTCAGTCCCTGTTGACCTTAACACTAAATTGAACTACATCTTTTTTAGTAATGATTTTTTTTTTTCCTACATTAGTTAGATTTTTACAAGCCTTCCACTTAGAGAAATCCTTAGTGATTATCATAATAGCAACTGCAACAAGAACCTTGATAAAACCTGGAAGCCTTTCACAGCACAAAGATAACGATCCAGCACACATAAAGACTTTGGGCTAAACAATATCTTCACACAGCCTATGGAGAACCTGAGTCACACTGAATATTTGTTGACTTAACTTGCTAAAACACAAGTAACCTTGACCTAACCTAAACAAGATTATTGAACTCACCCTAATATGTGCATAAATAAATAGTCTTACATTGATACAACTGTTTTAATATAAAGACATAAACACACAACATTTTTGAAACAATCATATTAACCAAACCGAAATATTATTCTTTTATATTCTTAAAATAATAAAGCATTTTATTTTTAGAAGTCAGAATTTCCTTTCTCTGCAGAGGTCAGAACACAGAAAAATCATGACACTGAAAAACCAATTTTTGGCCAAGAGGACTGTTTAAATTTTCACATAGTTGTGGCAGTCACTATTAACTCACTTGCAAAACTCAAGAGATTTTTTTAAAAGGCTCTATTTACCAAGCACAAAGTTAACATGGAAGTATTATTCTTCTTTTTTTATGCATAAATAAAATACCACAAGAGTCCATGGTTTTGCTGTTAGAAACAGCAGCTAGTATTCAGAGACTTTCTTCACATATACACCACTACAGTTACTACAAACTAACACAAACACTGGAGTTTAAATAGAAGTTCATGGCTATCCAGAATATATGTAGCAACATCTGAGTAAGAACAGAAGGTGAAGCTTCTTCCAGTAGCAGTGGTATCTCCACCTCAATCCAGGATGTTTCATGCTGTGCTTAAGACATCTCAGAAATGGTGACTCACTCTAGACCTTTCCAGCAACTGCATTTGCACTTGCCAGACATAAACAGCAAGGATAGGCAGTAGACCACTGTTTCCTTTCCTTTCTTTCCTTATTTTTTTCTTTTCCCCAGGAAATCAGTCTTCTGTTATATGGGAAGGAAAAGGGTCAGAAAACATAAGGAGTAGCACTGATCAACTCGATGCTGCCTAGGTTGAATACTACCCAAGACAGGCTCAGGGCAAGCCCATTTGTCACGCATACAGAAAGACAGACAAAGGACTGATGAATAAGTATCTTGCATTGGAGGTAAAGGTAAAGTAGTAACGGAAGAAATCTTGAAAGGCTGGGAAGAGAGATGACCAGAACAAGGAAATACATTTAGAACAGGGGCATAGGAAAGACTTTGATTGCCTTGTGAGCCTTAAGAATAGCAGCTAGGACAGAGATTTACAAGGGTTAAGGTGGTGAATGGGAAGAGCAGTATAGGTCTTTGCTTCCTTTTTGCCTTTGACGTTCCTAAAAAAAAGCATTAGAAGGTTTGCTTCCAACCCAACTGCTAAGTGAAACAGACAAGTTACTAAGAATATACCAGCTATACCAGCCAGGAGCCATTCTCTGGATCCACAGCTAAGTGGCACAGAAATGGCTCACTGCCACACAGCTGACCTCTTTCCTCAGAAGCAGAGAGACAACATTCCCACTGCTTATTTTAAACAGTCTCTTACACAAGCTAGGACCCAAACTGCCTGGACATCATCTGAATGAATGTGATGTGGCACAGTTCAAAATGTGTCAGGAAGCGTGCAGCTAAAAAACTGAAAAGCTTACGTGATTTTGGGCCAGTGCTTGAGCCTGTATTCTCACATTGTTTTATTTTATAGATATATTTTTACATATAATTTCAGAGGACCATTACCATTTGATACATTTCTAACATCAGTTAAGATTCTTAATGCTTTAACTGTGGGCAGTGTCATTCCTTAACTACAGTATTCATTCCTCTTTTTACTACAACCGTTGATTAATTACATGTAATTAATTACATTGATTACATAAAGCACTTGCTGCTTGCAGAATAAAAGTCAGTAGGCCTTTTCCTAGTGGGCCATCAGAAGAGAACAAACTTCTTATTGACTTCTTTAATGTAAACAATACTTTAGATAACAAATATGTTCATAAAAATATTTCACTAATTTTGTTTGCAGCAGCGACCTTGTGCAGAAATAAGATTCCTTCATATCTCTGAGACCAGGAACAGAGTACATTGCCCACACACACTGACTAGGACAATGAAGCTCCACAGAGGAAAAATACAGCTGATCTCTTTCAGAACTATCCATGAAAAAGAAAAACCATGGCTACAGTGAAACATAGGAACATGGCTATTTTGCAGAGGGCTTGAACTCTGAACAACCTTTTTTGTCAGCCTTTTTTAATACAGACTGCTCCTTGTGGCTATTCAGGGCAGGAGTTGCTTCCTTTGCATGATATCTTTAAACAAACAGGTTCTCTTGCTACATATGCTTCCTGTCACTGTATGTTGGCTTGCCTTCTGTCACTCAAATTGCTTGCTGCCAAAAATACTGAACATACACCACATTACTCATGCTATTTCAACGCAGACTTTACAAACTCCCAGTTCAGGGCAAGCAGCCCTGAGTCTTCTCTCACTGCTCCAGAACTCAGTCTGGCAAATGGCTGCTGGTTGGGGTAAAGCCTTCACAGCTCAATGCAATTAAACATGAAAAATCTTTAATAATAACATTTCTATCTCAAACAAAGAGAACATTAGCATAATTAGTGCAACTTTATTTGCGCTACCATAGGACACCAATATAACTATCTCTGTTTTCATTAAAAAGATTGGATTTACTTTTCATCTGAACTTCTGTGAAACCATTTTATTCTGAATTACATGTAAAGAGTTACCAAAAATATGGCAATTATGTCTTGGAAGTTGATTTTCATTAATACTATGTGAAGACTACCTTAATTTAAAATAGCCCTTGTCTCAAATATAATTCATCTTCTCCAGGAGTTTCTTTTTTACTAGTTTATCTTTTTTACTATTACTTCCTCAGCAATTCTAATATAGTTTCCAATGCATCATCAAGAAGATGCAAAGAAAAAATAAGTTCAAGATCTCAGAAATTGAGAAAATACTCGAATAATTTTGTCACATAAAAATTATCTAAGTTAATGTGCCATGCAAATCAAAGCACACTTGTGTAGCTGACTGCTGTATCAGGTAGATTAAGAGGTTAATTCAATAGAAACATTTAGAAAAGTAGCAATAATTACAACAATGAGGCTCAAAAGATAAACTGCTCTTCACATCCTGTTGATGGCAAAGACATTATCACATCTACCACATCTGCATACACCCCATAACTTCCCTGAAAATTTTCATAGACAGAAGCACTGAGAGAGAGCACTAAAAGTTTCTGTCTTCTCAGTTGTTTCATGCTGAGAGTTCGGGAGTGCTGCCCTAATAACACCTATCCATTAATGCCACATTTCTCTAAGACAACAGGGGGACCCTCATCAGAAAGGTTTACACAGTTCCTGTACACGTTCTCTGTGCAGCCCAACACTGTCAACCCCTGTGCAGAATTACGGAGATTCCTGTGAAACATTTAGGAGAAGAATGTGACAAGTGTCAGATTGTTGACAGGCATCCATTTATGTAGATACTTCACAAACAGATTGCATTTCTCACCAAGAAGGTCAAGAAACAGAGCAGAAACTTTCATGCCCTTCAGCAAACAGGCAGAAAAAGAGATGATGAAGCACTAACAAAATCAAGTCTGTTTTCTAGTTCCTTTAATCAAAAAAAATTCTAAAGAGAGTGAGTAAAGAGTCCCTTGCTCACAAGCACTGACTGTTTTTGAAGCTGTAGTCTTACTAGTTCTATGTCATATTCATCCGGGAAAAGAGATTCCTAGTTTCAGAAAGACGAAATGAAACCAATTCTAGAGCCAATTCCATACAGTACTTTAAAAAAAAACAAAGAAACATCAAACAAAGCCCAAGTCCCCATTTCTGTGAGAGCCTGCCACCAGATGTGTTTGCGCTGTCTCTGACCAAGTATTACATCAATTCAGGAGACTCAGTCACCAGTGGGGTACATCACTCAACAGACCATATAGATTGCATAGCACATAAACTACTTACATGCAGTCAAAACTTCTGTGTATAAGGGATCTAGACAGATCTAGTAAAGGTAAAAGATTTACAGATCACTCTCACTTCTTTATACCTCTGCTCTACTTTCAAAATCGACTTCATTTTATTCAAGATAGATGCCAGTCTACATAATCATTTAAAGATTTTTATTGTTGTTTTGCACAGAAACAGAACACAGAATAGCTCTGAACAGGAGTACTGTTTTAAAGCATTCCCAGGTATGTGGTTTCTTCCTGAAAGAGTATTAAGTAGAGTATTAAGAGGTCAGTTGTCAATTTTACTTCCTTTTATTAATAACTAGGATCCCTATTAATATAGAATAAAGTGACAAAAAGTAACAGGGTTACTGAGCTCTAATCCTATAAGGAATATAATCTGAAGGTAATTATAGCAGAAGAAAAGGCTGAGGGCACTCATGTGGGACACCAGTTTAGAGCACATTAGAACCAGGTCCGTACTGAGCATCAGATGACTTTTAATTAATCTAATTAATTTAACAACATTTAATTGATGTTATTCAGATTAATTCCCCATTCCAAGCGTGGCTTAGAAAACCAAAATACTAAGAGGAAGCTGTCCAGAACAGCTAGTAAAGAACATTAGGACAAAAATGTCTGTAAATTATTGTTTTATGGAAATTTAGCAGTGCTTTGTAGCTTTGAGTAAGTCATGTCATAGGAATTTTGGGATTCATTGCCCACAACAACCAGAAGGATTTTTCTTGCCAAACACCTGTTTAGGGATAGAAAAACAGCATGTTTGTTTCTTGGGTTTTTTATTAACACAACAAAAAATGTCAGCTTTTATATATACTAGAGGTATATAGACTTCTAGACAGTGAATCACTCAGGAAGAGGCCATTTGGGTTCCAGGCCTTCCTACTTTAAACTTTCAAAGGTGGACTGTTGAACTTTTTGAACACAGTCCTAACCAAAAGACTAGGAAGTGATCAGTAAAGCAATGGAAACCACTGAAAGGCAAATGCAATCACAAGCAGATCACAACAAAGTTTCTGTCTCTGTTACAGGCACTCAACAGAAGCTGGAGAGTTAAGAGATTAGAACTTCCCTCCCCAAACATTTTGTCAGCAATACTGTTTCTTAACAAAAGTGCTTGTAGCTGCTGTGCTTCCATGTGCATCCAGTACTTCCTTTATTTACATGTATTCACTGCAGTAAAACCTGTCAGCACACAGAAGCATAAATATTCAACATATGTCCAAGCCTTCTGTGAATCTAGACACACTTTGACAAAAAAATGAAAATAATTTAAAGGGAAGTATGTGAATAAAGCTTAAGGATAATTAATTTTTTAATTGCTTTCAAAAAAATAAATTCATTAAACAGGGAAATTGCGAGGTTGCAAAAGGAGCTTTAAAGCATTTGTCTCATACATCTAGAAATATAATGTTCAAAACAGAAATTTGACAGCAACAGATATAAATAGAAACTTGAGAGTTGTAGAAAACCACTAAGGAAAGCCCAAAGATACATGTCAGCATACACTGTCAGCACACTTAAAGCACATTCAAAGTTTTGTTAGAAACAAAAAGAATTTTAATAATTCTACCACCCATAAATATTTATCAATCACTTTCCCCTTCTGGTAAAAAGTATTATTGGGTATTATTGATTAAACACTTTGCATTCTAACATCAGTTGATACAGATGTTGAAGAGGCCTCACTAAAGTTACACACTTATATTGTCAAGTCCAGAAAACTTTAAAGCAAAATTGAAATAGCTGAAAAGTCAATGGTTGGGTTCTGAGGAAAACTAATATACTGCTCTTTATAAAGGGACACAGAGCTGTAGACTTCTCAAAATAACAGAACAAATGAAAATACGAAGGACAGTACTACCATTCTACCTTGGCTTCTAGAAAAACTAGATAACCCAGTAAAGTAATGAGTAGACTGCACAAGTACAGCTTAACAGCAACACAGATTCAGACTTTGCAAAATATTATGTCAGACATGAGGAAACAGGAATACAAGCTGCCCATATATAACAGGGACTCTATTCTGAAAAGGAACAATAAAATTTAATTAATGTAGTGGGTAATTAGATGAACATGTACTCTTAATAAATTGGTTTTGCCATAAACTGGGGAGTATCAAAGAAGCGTATGGATTTACTACCTCTGCCTCTGGCACTGATGCAACCACAACTGGAAGTCTACCCACACCTAGCATTTAAAATTCAAAAAACTGGGCCACTGGAGAAAGGATTCAGGGAAGAATAATAGAGTAATTAAAGAACTGAAAGACATGGTCTCCTGTACATGGCAGCAGGGGATTAAACTGTTTAATTTCTAAAGGCAGACCAGGATGTGATTTGATCATTTTTGATAAGCATCAGTACTAGAAAGTGAAATCTGATTATCTATTGATTCATCTGCCTTGCAGACAAAGAAACTGCAAGTTCCAATTTCTGACTGCTGAGGCTATGTAGAATTAGATTACACAACAATTATTTTGCCGGCCCAACTTCTTTTTTTGTTTAATTTAAGTATCTGAAAATCTAAGTATCTTAGTGAAAAGCCAATATGGTCATGCTATTTCCACATTATTGGATTTTTTCTTCCAAAAGAGACACTCTATTTGATAATGAATGAATTCAGACAACTCCTATGGCTTTCTTATACAAAAAAAATATTAGACCAAATTACCATAATGTCATACTCTGCAACAACACTAGCTGTCAGGGTAAATTGGAGAAAGCTAACAGCTTTCTTGGGACTTTTCTCAGAGCATCTTTTTCTTTCAGTCTCAGGACAGCAAAAGAGGTATTTAATATATCAGTTATCTGACACTATCCTGACACTCATTTTGGCATTGACAAGACCTCTAATGTAATACTCAGTCTAGTTCTGTGTGTCCAAAGACAGTCCAATGACAGCAACAGAAAAAAATTTTGCAGAATGTGTTATAAAAGGCAAGATTTAAAGGGCTATCTAATGGTTAGGGGAAAGAAGATAGACTGAAGGAGATTTTTATAATCTTCAGTTCTGCCTTTAGACAGGCAGTAAAGAGTGCATATAAAGGGAATTAAAGTTCAATATTAAGAATGAAGTATAGTTTAAACACTGGCAATGACTTTTTAGGAAGCTTGTGGTATCTCCATCATCAGAACAGGTTAGACAGAGAAGGGTGCAGATACAGATGATCCTGACTTGAAACAGTAGGAAAGCCTTTTGGGTCTAAGTCTACATCTACAGCTCTTCTGGAAGATGTGAAGAAAGAAAAATTACTTTCAGTTCAGAGTAAGAAAAATATATAAGGTACATTCCTACAGTTTAATGTTCCTTTCTGTAAGTCACATTCCTCTGACTTTCCTTTCTGATTATCTGAAATTCCAATTGTAAGTTCAACTGAATAAGTACTTCCCCATTTTATATCCTGAACTGTTGTGTAGAGCTCCTCTGCAACATTACATAGCTGTCACATTTCACAAGGGAAGTATTTGCATCTCAGTGTGGGTGAATACATGTCCACCCCCATCCAACTAGTACTGACAGATTATTTGACAGTTTAATTTCAGTCAGACCTATCTGCCTCAAGAATATTTTTAAACATCAAGATAAAAGTTCCCTTAGAGTTTAATGTGTCTGGGATGTGCATCTTAGAAATCTTATATCTAACACATGAAATGAACACACTGTCAACCCCAAATTCCTGCTGGGTTTGATTGTTCAAATATCCATTCCCTTATTATCCTACTTAAGTATTTTTGCCAGCACAGAATTTCACACTCAGTAAATTTCACCTTTTCTCCTACAACGGAAATGATATTTGACAGTATTGTTCTCAGAGACAACACGGGACTGGAACTTTTCTCATGGTTCTGCTCCTCTGACTTTGGACTTTAAATAGCTTCCTCTCTATTGTTTTTTATGAGATTGAAGCTCTCCTACTACTAAAAAATTGTAAATGCTTTTGTGAAAACTTAATCACATCTCTGAATATTTAATTTCAAGTGTTGGCTCCGGCCTTCTAGAACACTCTATTTAAAAATAAAAAAAAACTTTTTTATTGCACTTTTAATTTATTGTGCAGGGCTACAATTTTCAGTTGCAGAACTGTGTTCCTCAGTTGATGCTGGAACCTTTAAATGATGCAGAAAAGATATTTATACTTAGACCAAAAGGTGAATAAGTTCCTTGAAGCTACTTGTTCAAAGGGTATTTTCATACAGAATACCATATTAAAAATATATTGCTTACAGCAAGGAAATAATGGCTTCCTGCTTTTTACTGAGAAATTGAAGTCTTTGGCATTAACCACAATATTTGAAGAGCACTACAAGAAAAGTCAAAATTCTGTTCCTGCCAGGGAAAAAGCAGTTGTCACAAAGTAAGAAAACTTTTCAGACCTTCATTTAACATATAAAGAAACCCTTTTAAGTTCTAATAACAAACGAGTCGTTGTAAAATAATCTCATTTGCTTGAAGTCTCAGCCATTTGGCACCCAGCCAGCTGGGGGTGAAAAGACAGACACTTAATACACAAAGATCCTAGCAACTATAAGTCTGCAGGGAGCAGAAGATTGTATTGCCAGCAGCTGAGTGAACAAAATCTCAGACATTAAAAAGGAATATACAAAATTAGTTTTTTATGGGCTGCTTTAGTCTTTTCGAATAGGTCAGAAGCAGAAAGATGGAGAGTAACATTTGTAGTCAAAGGGGACAGAAATCTATATGTCACGTAAGCTGTGTGACCCTGCAAATGTGGAGTAAAAACGTTAGGAGACTAACTTCTGATGAAAGGAAAACAGAGGGATTAACACAGCCAGCCTCATTCATCACCATTTTAATATCTAGCTACTCAGTTAAGCTGCTTGAATTTTCTTCTCATAGTTGAGACAGTCACCTTTCCTAGCAAAACCAAAAAAAAAAAAAAACCCCAACATTGAGTTTTGTCATCTGAACTTTCAAATTCTACCCCCAACCCCATCCTCTCTTATTCAGTAAAAGAAAGGGGCAGCAAGCAAAGTTGCCAGTAAAGGAAAAAAAAAAAAAAAGAAAAAAAAAAGGGAGAAAAAAAAGGAAAAAAAAAGAGAAAAAATTCATTTTTTTAATTCAAAAATAGTGGTGGTTAATCCATCTAGTTCTGACCACATGCATTTTTCTTGAGTGTTGCAGCAAGACATGAATTCTCAGTGCCTTCCCACAAGGAACAGACTCCTGGTCTGTGGATTCTGACAACAGCCAGTCTAAACCAGGCCAGAGCAGCTGCATGCTTCTGCTCAACATTCTTTATGTGTGATACCCACCCAGCATTTCCCATGCCCAATATTGAACATTCAAGTGCTCCATACACAAACATCTACCGCCACATGCTCACTACCCACATGCCACCTAACACTTCATGCCATCCAGTTCCCAGTATTTCTACCTTCTCCTTCAGCACTGACAGGAGGCACTGTTATCATAAAAGCATTTATCATTTAGAATCACATAAATACTTTCCCACAACAAGTTCAACTGTTTTGATTCTCTACAAGCGGCAGTGTTCTCATTATGCATCACCAAGACATGAAATAACGGATGGATGTGTTATTAAGATTATGACACCCACATCCCTTTCATTATATCAGATCCTCTGTAACTCCTTAGAGCAAATTTGAGGGTTTTGTCTTCGCAATGTTTATGAAAGTACTTTAGAGATAATATTTGTGCTTTTGAATGGCTTCACTTCGTTTCCTCACAGCAACAAATACTTTTACTCAACTAGTTACATAGTATCAGCAGGAAATTTCACGTCAATTATTTTTTGCATCTAAAGCCAGTGAGTGCACAACAGTGTGAGAATAAAGCTATAAACATTTCAAATAAGCCCTGTTCTGACTGCAGTGATTCAGCATGTTATCTTGAACTGCCAACATGGTTTCAATAAGAACAAATGACATTTCAGGACCCTAAAGCAGTCACTGCAGAATGCTTTGTGGGTTATGTCACCTTTGATTCACTTTATGCAACGCACCATTAAAAGTGTGTATTGGCCATTAATTGCTATGCTCCAACAAGGTAAATAACGACTTGAAACTGGATATGATGCACTCATAGACCAGTTTGACCTTCTGGAATTTTCAACGGGGTAAAACAACAACCAAGGCCACAATTTTAAAAACATATGGTAATTGTTCTTGTGCACACCAAGTTAAAACTGACTTTCAGGAACTAGATTAATTTGGTTCACATTGATTTCTTGTCACTGTGCTGACCATTTGTAGCCTGTACCACACTAAAACTTACAAGGTAATAAGACAGTTAAAAAAGTCCAGTGAAAAGAATCACATATAAACTGTCCATTAAGTGGGCGCATACAAGCAAAAGCTCTATTCTGTATATTCAATCATATTTTCCACACCAAATGATTCACCAGCATCATCACTCCTACCCCTGTTAACTATGCAGAGAGGAAACAGGTGTTTTATTACTCACAAATAAATTCAAAACCTAGTAAAATGAACAACTAGCATAACGAAAGTTCAACAACGCAAAATAAAATGCCTGTACTATTATGTAGAGTAAAATCTGAATACAGACCAAATCACTGAGGCCTGAAATAATTTTGCATGCACAGATGTAGAACCATGGGCAGGTGCATTTTCAAATTACTTGCACACTTACATTGTGCTTCTTGATTTCTAATCACTCCCCCCTTCCCACCCGCTGGTCCCTCTTTGGACCAACCTGATTACAGACTGAAGATCATCTCAGCCCACAGCCACTACAAACCTGGTTGTAGCAAGAAGTTCTTTTTACAGCCTACAAAAGTCTATGCAGACAATCCCCTTGAAAAAGCAAAAAATTTCATCACTCAGAAGTTACATTACAAAGAAAGCTATAATAACTATTTCCAATGATACAGCACAAAATACACATATGCAAGGTTTGAAAGATTATTAAATAAACAGTCTAGAAATGTTCTTTGCAACCATCTATTTTTATTTTCTTTTAAAGGGGAGAAGACAAAATGTTTAATGTTCTTTAGTCATTCCCCACCATTACTCAAAATCATTCCAATTTGCAAACTTGCCTATATTTTGCTAGATCTCTTGTCATAAATACAGTCCAATTCCTTTCTTGTTCTAAAGATTTTACAACCATATAAGTGGATGAAAACGACCACTTTGCAGTGGTTGTCTCATAAAAAAACGCTGGGCAAGGACAAATCATCCGTAGCTTCGTCTGTACAACAACCGAAGAGTCCATGCCAACTTCCCCACATCACATCAGCCTCCTCCTCTCTTCCCCCTGAACTACAGCTGGCTTCAAGAGAAAGCTTGATTTCACCGAAAAGCCCACACAACCGAAACAATGGAATCATCCAATCCTGAACAGAACTGGTTGTATTCATGAAAAAGCTGAAGAAAAAAAAAAGAAAGAAAAAAAAAAAAGGATCTATGCTGTTAAGAGGAATTATTAAGCAGAAACAGAAGTCTTCACACTGGTATTTTAACAAGTGGGGAAAAAAAAAAAAAATTTAAAAATCTGCCAATGATTACTTCTGCCAAGCTGGAAAAAAGTCCTTCTTGTTAAAATGAAATATGCATAAATATACAGGAGTGACAAAAGACTAGTTTTTTGTTTTCAGAGCACTATAATTTTACTTAAATGGTAGGTGTTCTTTCTAAACAGAATGGCATTTTAAAAAGACACCCAGTCCTGTATTTCAAATGCAACAGCCATCTCTGAAACAGGGTCGTTAAGAAAATTTCAAAATAACAAGGAGCAAATTAGTAAAAAAACCCAAAAAAAAACAAAAACACCAAAAAAAACTTATCAACTCTACTTTGAATAAAAACAGAATCATGAGGAAACAAATGTACCTCTCCCCCCCTTCTTCCTCCAAAGTGTGTGCCTGCACAAAGATATAAAAAGACACTAAACTATAGAGTCCCACGCCTGTCAACCACAATGGCTAAATAACTCACCATGTATCAGCACCATTTTACGTGAATGTAGCCCCTTGAGATTTGGAAATAAATAAAAATTTATACAGAAAAATGATCACTGAAGTGAAATGAGAAAATTTTAAAATCCAGATCTTTTAACTATTAATTATTCTTGACTGAAAAAGGTGAGTTTATGTCTTCATACTATCATCAAAGACACCTCTTTACAGTGGCTTGAGTAGGCCATCAGGTCAGAGAGCTTTTTCCCTAATGACAAAAATAGCAAACTTGCTATATAGATTATTTTTACTAATTGATTCTAATTGTTTAACCTTCAAACAACTACGATTAGAGGAAGAAGAAAAAAGAGGGAATATGGAGGATACATTTAGATAACAAGAACAGTAAGTTTGGTCAGCGCCAGTGAATGAGTGTGATGAGAGGAGATCAGAGCTAGAATTCCCTGAACATTGATTTCAGAATTACAATGAAGGAAGATCTTAGTCTCATACCCAACAACTACCTCTCTCCTGTCCGTAAAGAAGAGCAGAAAGAACCATTTTAGACTTGGTCTTCCAACCAGGGTTGTTTGCAAAGCCCGAGAGTGTAGATATTTATATCCACAATTATAGTACATCAAAGGCCACTGCTAACAGTTCAAATTCAAAATTCAAAAACTTTTAAAAAAATCAGTGATTTCCTTCACACATTGCTACCTAGCATATGAGCTAATATACCCTTTCAGCACTAAGACACAAAAACCCCCTCTTTGTTTGTTTTTTAATAGACTGATAAAATCCTAGCACACCAGAGCTGGCTAGGCAATGGTATCTTTTGTCTGGCATTTGGAAGCTACAAGGTGTAGCAAATATTCTAGGAATAGATGAGACACAAAAGTACAATCTAGAAGTATTTCAGACTGCTCAAAGGAAAATAGTAGGACAGGCTAGAAAACAGGACAAACATACTTATGGTCTAAATCCAAAGATTTCCAGCACCTGTACACTGACTTCTGATAAAAACCATATATAATTTTTATTTCTACCAATAAGATTTTTTAAGTTTTATCTTTTTTGTAATTTTTAAAATGCAGTGGAAAAGTAGGCTTCACAGATTCTTAATGTAATCTCATATACTTTACATGTGCTATCAGCATAACCCAAAGACACACCAACCCCCCATAAGGGCAAACAGAAGTTACAAAACAACTCAAAAAAGAGGAGTATATCATGTCCAATAACCTCTTTCACCCTCTTTTGAACACACCATAAACTCATTCAGAAACAACTCTTGTGTTCATAATTACTTACTAAATTAGACATCAACACTCTGGCTCATCATATCCGGCGGAAATATACTGTTACATTGTTAAACAATGGCCGGCTGAACTCACATTCAACAGAAACTGAATCATAAAAGAATGTTTTGAAATAGATTTTTTAAGTCAATTAACAAAGACGATGTCCACTGAAATAAAAATATTTGTGTTTATTAATAGCAAAGCCCAGCTTGGATAGAAACACCTCTTTTAAGATGTATGAGTGATACAAGGTCTGAGTTAATTTTGCTACCTTAGGACTTTTACCATTAAGTACAACGCTGCATTTAATCTTAACCAACTGCAGAAGCCACATGCAAAAGTGGGGGTGTGCCTCTACAAACAAAAATCCATACCTTTGATTCTAAGCATATTCAATATTGAGGGATCATGCTCTAGGAAAAAGAGCTGGTAAAACTTCAAGGTGGGTATGATGCATAATCCCTACACTCCACTGCCAACGAAAAATAAATAAAATATCACATAGATTATTTTGAAATAAAAGTACTACAATTAAGGAAATAGAGAGTGCATTTTATAGGATAAGACAAAGCTTTGTTTGGTTAACCTGCCTCGATGAACCTGAAAATGAAAGTAATAGAAGCTTTGCAGAGATATCAAGATCTAGAACAGAAGGAAAATAACATGAAAAACCAAGATACAGCCAACAAAAGTGACTATCAGAAGCCTAGGAAGAGAATCAAGCTCCATATTTAAAAAGAATGCCATAGCTCTGAAGAAATTTAACTTTTGGATAGTTTTTCCAAGTAAAGCCCCAGGAGCACACACCCAAATCTCCTTAAAAGTCAAGTTTGACAATTTCATGTCACAAGTTACATGATACAACTCACTACAACAGCAGATGGTAACACAAGGAGACCCTTTCCAGTCCTAGAATCCTATTTAAATGTAATGGAAAAAAAAACAACCAAAAAACACATCCATGTTGCTATTAATCTTTCCAAAATACTAAATTGTTACTAATCTGTTAATCAGTTTTATCCTCTTAGAAGTAGGCATAAAGAATAAGCTGCTGAGGCAATGTAAAATCTTTTGAACCAAGCCAATATTAAAACTGAAATCTCCTGTAATCTCCCAGAGTTAAATTATCACAGTGTTTTATACCATCTTATGGTAAAGAAATAATGTAGAACGCATTAACTTTTACTAATATGCAAATACATTGATACATATGAGAAACAATTCAAATAATGCACTTTTCCCGTAGAAAGTTCTTAAGGCTTAACAGCAATATAAAATCAAACTCAGTAATTCTACTTTCATCAGCCCAGAAATTTTTTTCTATTGACCTGAGAATTTTTGTAGCCTTTTTCTATATAATATACCTATTTGTGTTATATTAAATATATATTTTATATATGTGTATATTATATTCTTTCTGTTGTTCCACTACCTATATAGTAAATGAAAATTCAGGGGTTTTGTACACAGAATATTTATTTCTGAGGTGCCATCTCACAGGAATTTCAATCTAGACTGACTTATCAGTGCTGGCAAATGAACCACAGGGAAGAAGAGAAGAAGAATGAAGTAGTGCTGCAGTTGTGATGATGTAGTAATTAAAAAAATCCTCAGGTTTTTACAAGCAATAACTACTTGTCTTTCTTTCTTTATGGAGGCTGACAAACTTACCACCACTCCCTCTGCTAATAGTTCTCTCTATTCACAAGTTCCAATCTTCTTTTCACTGAAACCTGGATTAACATAAGTAAGAAAATTTCAGAGCAACTGCTCCCAACTGTACTTAGTTGTGCAGCCACCACTGTTATTTTACCTCTAATGAAGGGCTGGTATGATTTTTCCAAACATACCTGCTAATGCGGGCACAAAAATGTTACCACTTCTTACCACAAAGACCATAGTTTAGATATTTTTTGTCTTGGTTTTTTTTTTTAGTTTTATAATGAAACTATATAAATCTCTCCTACTTTGGAAAGCCTTCAGACAGCCACACAACAGAGGGGCTACCTTCACAAGTCTTAAGTACTTCTTTCCAGTAAAGCTTCATTGCTACCACTGACGTCCATTCTTTCTGTTTCAAATATCATTGAAATTGTCATTATCTCCTTCTTTAAGTTTTATTCTCTTCTAGTGTGACAGTCTTATGGCTTTTTCACTAAGCTGGATACTGCAATTTCCCATAGCTATAGGCAATTGCTAGAAAACTTTCTGAGTGCTTTCTTCATTCTTCTGCATTCTTCATATGAGAGTGATTTAATCTGATACAATTTTAATGATTTTATTTATTTTTAATTTGATTATAACTTTAATAACTTGAAATTTTATAACATACATTTACTCTTTTAAAAATAATTTATTCCTATCTAATTATTTTCATAACCTCATATTCTGCATCTCCAGCAAGGCTTCTGACAACTCCCCCACAAGCTTATCAACAGTAAACTAAACAGACTCAAACTAAATTAATATGAAGCAAATTCATTGGGACTTTGATGGTTGATAGAGCTGCATCACTGTATTTAGTCATATGCATCTGCAGAATCAGGTCTTAACCTTATCCTTGAAAAGTGTACAGATTGTTAAAGAATGATCTATTGTTTATTTTTTAAAAGGCAGTTTTCTGCATCTTAGAAATCACCTTTGAAAACAGTCAAAGCAAACTTACAGAAAGAGGCTACAGTAGCACTAACACATCCTGCATTTCCACCACAATGAAAGCAGGTTTTTTAGCAATACCAGTGCACAGAAACACCAAGCAGCATTTTGTCACAAACGAACAATATGGGGTATCGATCTTTGGGGGGTTTAAGTTTCTTCCCGGGAATTCAGTTAATACTTTGTTTTTTAAGCACTTCAAGCTGAAGAGGCCGCAGTAACATCACGTAACTTTTGACTGTCCTCTGAATGAAAAGTGTACTTATTTGCCTCCTAAATCTACCGACACAATACCTAAGCACTTGTTGCCAAAAATTCCTCCCTGTGAGAACTTCAATCTTGAACTGAGCCGAAGACAAAGTAATTTTGCATTTCGGTCTAAGAAACTAAAAATCAAAATCCAGTTTAAATTTCTATAAAGTCAAATCTCCCATTTCTCTTTTAAACGAATACGATCGCTATATGAACACCATGGTGGTTCATTTTGCATTGGCATTTGTACTTACTCAGCATCATCAGGAAACTGGAAACCATCGTTATACTAAGACCTCCCTGTTTCTTCTCCTGCTCCTCATTAGAGGGTTGCCACAGCAACAAGTGAACATCTACCCAGCCACTAATGCCATCAAGAGTATATGTGCCATTGTAGAGTGGAGTCTGCTGATACTACATCCAATAATTTAAATATCATCAGACACAAAAAGTTTTAGGAAAAGTAAAAAAAATTTAATAAGAACTTTATCAGAGTGATCACATGATTTTGCCCCACAGACTTTATTCCAACAGAAAACATTCCCAGCAGAATATCTGCAGTAAGTTTTAACATCACTCTCTTCAGTCCTCTCTCATGGATGACAGAAGTTTAAACATTGTTATATATACATACATGTATGTATTTACATCTGAATGGGTGTTTGTATACACAAAATAAAAATGGAGGCTAAATACTTGCAAGCATGAAGGGAAGGATGAAAAAGATCACAGTAGCACAGGACTAATATTTTCCTTTGGTAAACCATTACAAACCAGAACAATATGCACTGTGTCACATGAGCTGGCTCAGTCCAATCTGACTGAGACATCGAAGCTCCCCAGGACACTCACTTTCTTTCTGGTATGCCAATACTTAGGTCTTACTTCACACAACAACATGAAAGCTTACATTGAATAGAAATATAAATGTCAAGAAGTCTGAGCCGGGTTCAAACAAGTTGCCTTAAGAGGAGAAGGATGGAGCGCAGTAGCAGAGTCCTGTCTGGGAGACAGGTTGCAACCTGCAGCTTAGACTTGAGAAGAAGGAAAGGGCCCTTTAGCCATAGGATACTGGGGGAAAGCACCAAGTCCTGTTATTCTATCTCTGCTGTGTAAAAACACTGCACTAATGGCACTTCCTGATGTCTCTTGCTTGCCACATCTTCGTAACCAAGCCACAGCTGGCATCCCTTCCACTGTACAGACCACATCGGGAGAAGGAGAAAGGTAAAGTTTATGGGAAAGAACTTCTGTTATCTGGGCAGAATCTTTTGCTGATGACCCATCCACCAGCTGCCTGAGAGCCCACAATTTCAGTTAATACACAGCATAACAATCCTGTCCCACTCCAAGTGCCACATAATGTGGGCACCATCCAAGTGCCCACATAAAGTCTCATTCCTTTTTTGTGTCAATGATATAGATTATACATCTCAGTTTTAAAATAGATTTTCTCCCAAGATATGAAATAGCTTGGAAGAATAATTGCTTTCATACAAAGACAGGACACACATAAAGAACAGACACTCAAAATTCCCATGAGCAATGCACATGTCATAAAATGTCTCTTGTAATGGTAGCAGTGCAAGTTGAGAGGTTAAATACTGCTGACTTGAAAGTGTGAATACATGACATATTATCTAGCCATATAACAAAAAACTACATATGTTTTCAAGGCACATGGTCTGACACCTACTCAAAAAATTATATATGTAATCTATAAACATGAAAACAAAACAAACTAAGAACGCCAAACAAAAAACTCAATGCTGTTTTCTTGGCGGGGGCTCATGGTTTAAACTTTTTGTTCAATCTTGGTATCATAACAAAGATTTTATCTTGCATTCCCGCTCTAAAACTGATATGATAAAAACAAACTGTTAAAAAAAGCACCAATAAAGGAGCACTGCGTAAAATGTTAAGTAACTTGAAAAATTTTAACAAATATTGATGTTGGACTATCCCCTGCCACAACAGAAAGAAAAAAAAAATGCTTTCAACATAAAACAATCATTAATTTCAAGTGGTACTTAATTAGTGAGTCTTGAACAAGTTTACATAAATTCTCATTATAATACAAAGCACCTTTATTTCCCCCTTCTAAGTAGAGCTAACTGTGGGTACATTAAGGGTTTGACCTTCTTGTGTCAGCACAGTGGTTAATGCTCCCTTGTCCTGTTTTCCAAAGTCTCAGTTTTTTGACACTGTACTTTCTGCAACAACTTGCAATTCTATCTCACAAAACCAGCTACATTTGACAAAAAAAAATAAAAAAGCCAGTGAATTCAATATCTTTTAATAGAAATATTTTTAGTAACTAATGATGATTTTATTAGTTACAATTTTCACAAGTTTGTATTTAAAAAAATTCATTTAATGCTTTGTAATTCCACGTTACTCCCTCATCCGTGATAATTTACAACAGACTTGTATTTGTAGTCCCACAATGCAACATTCAGTTTATACTTGCTAATGTTACCAGACAGAAGATTCACTGACATGCCCTGTATTCTAATATCTGGAGCATTTTATTGCAATGTTAACAATTTTACACATGTGATAGGCAATTCATGCTTTCCGTTTTCCAGACTGCTACTTCAGGCTCCTTCCACCTTCCCCAATGTTTTCCTTCTTATTAGTCCATTACCAATTCATTAACAATTAGGCAGAGCTGCTCCTTGCAGATTTAGCATCATACGCTACACTGTAAGTTTACCAGAACAGCACATCTCCATAGTTTATACCAAGTTTCTGTTGAGTCACGCATGCATCTGCCTCCCTGCTGGGACCGCCCAGGACTGTGCTACCAGGTGCCGTGATCAACCAGCTGTTCTACCAAACAGCTTCTATACTATATTCCAAAGACAATATAGACCATGCAATATATATAATAATGTTTTATTTCTTTGTTTCCATAGGTTTGAATTTCAGTTATCTTCATGATGCCATCCCATATTGTGAGTATCAAGGGCATATTTCAGGAAGATATAAACTAGTATTAAACGGTAGCAACTTTCCAATTACAAGCATAGAGAAGGAGCACTAAAATTCAGATTATGCCTCTTCCATATTTGCTGATCCACATGTAGCAAATAACAGCTGGAAATGTAAAACTTTCTGTGATTTGGCACATGGTTGAAGCTGCCCTTACTTTAACTTCTCCATTGCAAAAAGGGGCACAACACTGCACTTGTTTCAGATGTCCTCAACGTTTTTGTCCCAATACGTTATTTTACAAAAGATACCTCTATATAAAAGTACAAAGAGCTTATAGTACTAATCTTTATTTTGCAGTACCTGTATCTTTAATAAACTCATTTACCTGTGCATGTGACTAAAATTAAAATGTCATCTTTAGTGATGGTAAAAAAAACCCAACCAACCAAACAAACAAAAAAAAAACTCACAAAAGTAAATATACCCAAAAGTAAAGAACAAAATAAAACAAAAACCCACCCCACTTGTCTGATATCCATGTTTCATAAAATTGTTTGGGACTTCTCACTTGCTTCATTTTTATCTTGAGTGTTTCAACAATTATATCAAGACAGCAAATCCTTAAAATAAAGTCAAAGCTTTGAGGGAAAGCACAGTCATCATGAAAAACAGCAAGCCTCTGAAAGAGACTGATAATTTAGCAACACGTTCTAGGCAGTTATTAGTATCAATGTACTGTAAGCTCTCAGTGCTTGAGTAGCCAGTTTACTGCCTGTACTTTGCCCTATAAAAAACTGACTCAAAATTTTGCCGTTTCTTTCCTCATAAAATTTTCTGTTTCTCATCTGGCACCAAGGACAGCTCAAAATTTGATAAACTGTTTTGCCAGATTTTGTACACAAAATCCCATCTTCACTGACACAGGTTTATATTGACTTATTTTCACCTCCTGTACAGCTATGCAGATTCCGCTATATATGTAAATGCATCTTGTGACAGTTTTACACTTTGGCAGATTGCAAATGCTGTCAGATTAGAGCTGGTGTCTTTAATAAAGTAAATAAGTTGGAGGGAATCACTACAGGAAGGGGCAGTGGGTATGAATGCCCACATTAGTACTTGGTGCTGAAGCTCTCAGCAGCTGAACATTCATGCCTAAAGGCTAGGTGTTTCTGCTCATCATATTAAAACTCTGGTTTACATAAAGCAGCAACATACTTGACACTTGCTTTTATCACTTTTTTAATCCCTGTACAAAGGTTCCAGTAGTTCGCCATAAAATATATAAAACAGAGAAGTAAAAAAAAAACCCCAACCCACAGTGTAAAAAAATCCATGCATGCAAGAGTAGGAAGTGGTATTCGATCACAAAAAGCTATTTTTGGGGCTCCATCTTCTTTAATACCAAACTCATTGTGAGCCCATAGCTGTAGTTCTGAGAACACACTTGCAAACTGGCAAATTTTGTATCATTACAGATTGTTGTTAAGATTATGACAGAAATATTTATAGCAACAGACAGGAGACAAAGTAACCTCCTGTGACAGCCCCAAGCATTAAATCTTCAATGGGTTAAAGGCAATAAAAACATGAAGAGAAAAAACATATACATGTGTGTGTATACATAAAAACACTAAACACATTGAGTGACAGTTTTTTACGTAATTTCAGGAACTGTATCTAACAATTTCAACTAGGTGCTTAAAGGTGGGCGGTAGCATGTTTCATGAAGTTATCACCAATAAACACCAACGTTTACCTTCAGCAAATGCTGACGAAAACCCCTACAACCCACTAGCAGTAAGCAAAGCTGCAAACTCAGAATATGGGCAGATGGATAGGTGTATTCAGAGTTTCCCGTGCTTTTTAATTCCACAAATGGCTGTACTGACACACAGAAGGGCCTGAGGAGAGGTCTGCATATAAACAACTTTGGACCAGCAATCATCTAAGACCACATTAGGAAAAAAAGAGTAGTGAGCATGTGCAGTATGGAAGTAATGAAGACAAGGCAGTACTCCCAAATGGTTTGCATTCATGTCTCCTATTCCCCTCTACTTCTAGGGCTTTTTGTGGCTTTGGGGCTTTTTTCCACAACACCCAATATGGCTTGTTTCCCAGATAAAATTAAAACATTTATTTCCAGAGCTCTTCATTTATTTGTACTTCCTGTATTTGTACACTAGCTTAACATTCATTATCATCTTACATTACTCTCTTCCTTTCTGCTTCTACTTCTCTTCTCAGATTTCTTTCAAACAGTTGCCCTCCCTGACCTGGATCCTATCATTTTACCTCATTTAGGAGTCTCTTGAGATCAACTTTCTTCTGCTCTCCACAAA
>VWZF01004899.1:1212042-1232721 GCA_013396755.1 Sclerurus mexicanus | reverse complement strand
AAAAAAAAAAAAAAATACAAATACTTAATGGGGAAACACCAAGCTCCAGGTGCAGGTAGGTCCTCATACTATCACTAGGCTCTTTAATTCTATCACCATTTCACCCAGGAGCCACAGCACTGCCACAGCTTCCAAAGCCAACACAGCTTCCCGCATTTCCACTTTGCAGAACTAATCAGTAGAATGGAGCCTTGCTGATAGTGAGGTTACAGATGTTTCAAGTCAGTTGCTTAAATTTTTCTCATAGGAGAATTCTGTTGTAATTAGCACAATAAAAGGATCCATGCAAGTATTATGGTGTTACAGAAACATTGTTCTACTGCTTAAATTATCATCTTATCCAGCAACAGTTAAGAGTCAGAAAGGAGATCATCTATTAATCTACCCAAGGAGCACAATGAAATTCACAGAACTCTGTAACAGAACATAAACAAACAGTGCAGTTTTTACACAATTCCCCAAATAATACACTCCACTGAAACACAACAATGCTCATAACCGGGCCAGCCTACCCTAATATTCACCCTCCTATTAACTGCAGTTCTTTTCCATATTACGAATGTTTGGCTATTGCTGTTCTCAAGCAAGGAACTGCAAAGGGTTGATTTTTAACCATTAAAAAAATCTAATTTACTTTTAAAATATACAGTTTAATGTTCTGAGAAAAATGGAGTGGAAATTACATCAAATTGGAGAAATCTATGTTTGGTCCTGACACTAGTCTTGAAGTTGTACACCTAAGGAAAACCAGACATGACCTGTATGAAAATAAGAACTTTCTAAGAACACATTAATTTTAATGCCAGTGTTCAAGCAGAGCTACAATTACCATCAACATTAATTCACTCCAAGAGAATGACTGGACAGTAGGGAAAAACTGGGTGAAGCCACTTTAACGGCAGACTTGCCACTGCGTCAGCCAAATGTGCTTGTCAATGAACTTAGAAACAAACCAGTTTTTGCCTTGTCCAGCTTTATGAATTCTCAAGCATTTTTCCTCTTTCTGCAGCAGAATAAACCTCACATCTTACAGTTTTACAGACAGAAAAATAGGTTTCCCCACCAGAATATCCAACAACTAGTCAACACCACTTTCAGGGGGGTTTGACTCTGTGTTTTGGTGATAGTGCTCCCCAATGCAAATAACAAATTTGAATTTGTTAGTATACTCCCACAGTTTTTCTACAGTGCATTTCCTCTTTGCCGACCACCATTAACTGGGTTTTGGTTTTGCTCCTAAAAAAAAAAAAAACATCAAAAAACCCCCACGACTCTGTCTAATTCAGTGTAAAAATATCCTTAAAAACAGATATTAGAGTGAAAAACCATCTGTCAATTATGACACAATAACAGTTTGTATTGATAACTGCAAATAACAGTTCTGCTTTTGGGTCATTTTTCACACATTTTGATGGCTTCTATCACACACACTGGCAGGCTTGAAAGTTGAAAGGTATGATAGCAAAGCTTTAGTGAAATCAGAGCCGTCTTTCATAGCGCAGTTTTAGGCCTACTAGAGACAGTACTAAATGCAGATTTCCACAAAGTTCATCTACTAATCAGGAAACTGCAAGAAATTTTACTGAAGGCCTGATAGTTTCAAACTCATTTCTATATACAAGAATCCTAAGTAACTGTGAATATTATAGAATAATTTGGGGCTTTATTCCCATTAGTTACTGCATTTGCAATCTAATTTCCTTAAGAGCTAATGAAGAAAGTGGAACTATACTGCCAGCCATTTGCTAGCAAGAGGGTTGGCAAAAGAGTTCTTGAGTTGAACATCATTAATTTTAACTATTTTAATGTTAAATGCATGTATAAGTAAGAATAAGTCATGTAAATTACCAGAGTTTAAGTTCACTATTCACTCATTCAGTAATAACACTGAGAAGGTTATTTAAATGAAACATCCAATGTAACACTGGTGAGAAATCTTTCACATTTCAAAAAGTGACTCTAGCCAATAGCCACATTTTCTAAAAGAAAAAAGCCAATTTAGTTTGCATAGTTTGCAGTGCAAAATCTGAAATATGCATTCACTATAAAAAATAGGAAGCCAGAAAATTCTGATCTGGAAGCAAACTGCAGCTATAAGGAAACATATCACAGAATAAAGTCCTAGGAGTTTTCTTCACTCACAACTCACACCAATCTAGTGTCAGAATCAGTACTTATACAAAACGTCCACACTTGCAATCAGTTATTATGAACTAGTGCTTAAAACCAATTCAGTGAATCCAGTTCTTTGTGTATTTAAGGATTCCTTGACTCTGCATCTACTGGTATCTGGCTCACCAATTATACTCACAGTCACTTTTCTCCCATCAGCACAGAAAACATTCTAGTTTTCTGGATGAAAGATTTGAATAAATAATGCATAGCTGTTTAGCGCAAAGTATTCATTACATTCCAGATGAAGAGCTCAGTCAGCAGCAGATCAAATTCACTAACTTCAACAACTAACACAGTGACTTTACTACCATCTTTATATCCCATGTCTAACAATGTAATTTTGTATCGACAGTCACCTGTCCAACTTAAATACCAGCAATATACTTTGTACCTTAATAAGAAAATATGATAAGCTACGACAGGATTCCTTCTGTAATTTCCAACTCTGTTGTAAGAATTAATTTTAAAAATAATTAATGCTCAGCATTCAGAAACTGTCGACAATCCTTCAGTAAACAAGCAAGAGTGCAAGTAAGATCATTCCAGTAAAAAAAAAATAAATCAAAAAAATAAAAAAACAAGATATTACAAAAAATTAACTTCAATAGGCAAAACTGAGGAAAAATTTAGCCATGACAACAGGATTCAGTAAACCATCTAGTTTGTGCTATTAGTTATACAGCTAGCATTTATACAGAGAGTATATGAAAATTGAGAATATGAACTATGCAGTAATGCCAAGTTTTTTCATTTTCTTCAAAAGCCCATTTATACCTGAGAATATTAAGCCCATTTTTCTCTATTACCAGTTTTATTACACAATTAGCACTGAGCAGGGGAATACCAAATGTCTGCCTGTTCTCCATGAGCAAAGTTCCCAGCGCACACTGCGAGTAGCAATCAGAACAAGCACAGTTGGAAGTCAATGCTCAAGGCACTTCAGTAGTTTAATCAATCTATGTGCATTTTAAGTGAGTTATCTGCAACAAGAATGATGGTATATTCCCAGCAGTGGTTACAGTGCAATGCTGAACAAACAATAGAGAGCAAAAAATGTTTTCATATTAGGGAATGTGAGGTATGGAAAAAATAACACAATTCCTTTTTTTTTTTTTTAAATATTCTTCAGATGCATATGAGTGCTCCACTGACACTCCACTGCTTCCAATTCCTCTGCCCATTTTACTCCATGCTGGATGTGAAGATAGTCCATATTAAGACACTTGGTTTATAGGTTGATGATACAAAACTGATATATCTGTACCACCATTTCCAATAACTGCAGCTGAACTACTCAATAAACAGTGAAGCCTAGCTTTCAGCATGCTGGTATTATAGAACCTTAAATCTGGAAGCAGTGTGAAAGAAGCCTTAACATTTTCTTTTAGTTTGGAGAGTTATTTTTTTAAGAAATACATTGCAGTATTCTGGACGCTTGGGTGAAAATTCTCCAAATAAATACAGGCAAAAACATTAACAATCCTAACTACTCATGGGTACAATGAGGACAGAGACTTCCCTCTTCATCAGGGGCCATGTGGAGAAAACAAAGGCAACAGGTACAAGCCGCATGGGGAAAGGTTCCACCTCAACATGAGTGCTCTCTACAGTGAGAGCAATCACACACTCCAATGACCTCCCCAGGTGCATGGTAGAGTCCCCATCACTGGACATTTTCAAGATGTGACTGGAGACAGTGCTATAAAATCTCATCTAGGCTGCCTTTCCCACAAAAGGTTGAGCCAGATGATCTTTCAAGGTCCCTTCCAACATGGGCTGTTCTGTGATTCTATGACATAAAAATCTGCCAATTAGAAAAAGAAAATAAAGGAATATACACAAAATATTGACAGCACTGCTAACAATCAACGAGTAATGACTTTGAAATAACATGATCAGTTAAATTAAATTAACAAATAAAGCAATTTTTCATGTCATCTTTGTCACAAAAAGATAAAAGAATATCCTAGTGTAACACTGTTACTTGGCTCTACTGGGTTTACGTATCCTGGTTCTTCTCTGCCTGTAAGCCTGCTCTGTAGCTGTCCTCCATCAATCCGGAATATACTTGGAAACATCACGTTCTTTCTGCTGGACCCCACTCAAAGTCTGCTTGTATTCAACAAGGCTATAATAATAACATGGAGACTCTTGACTATGTATCATGGAGAAAAGGTTCACTGAGATATAGTTTTTATTACACCAAACTGAGTCAGAAAATTAAACAATTACTGAATGGCCTGTCATTCCTAATTAAAAAAAAAAATATTCTGTAACATACTCAACAGCAGTATACATAGCACCTATAACTGAAATTCAGCTCTGTTTCACTTCGGACTTTCAGCAACTCAGATACAAATCATTAAAAAGCTGATTTGAGTTGGCTTTAATCCGTGTAGAGAACTTACTACAATTCTTTGTTGATTTCTCATTAAAGTATCTGTGCAGCTGACTTATTTGCTTGGAGGCAAATGACTTTCATCAAAAAAACCATTTAATTAAGTAAAGTATTTCTTCAACCTAAATACTTGAAGAAGTAGAGCTTCGAACTTGGTTTGCCTTACATTAGCTAAATCAGGTAACCCAACATGACACAGATCCAACCAGTAATGTCTGTTACTAAGAAAGACATTTTAAGACAATTATTTTAAATGAAACAAGCTTTATCTTTAAGGATTAAAAATTACATGTTACAAAGTATTCAATAAAAATATATTTTTGTAACAGTTACAATAACTCAATTAAAGCAAATTAAAAATACTGTCCCAACTGGCAGTGAAACAACCTATCTGCCAAAACTGTGAAATTTTGAGCAGCTAAACAAACAGAAAGAAGTTCTACTTAAAATTTAACTACGTTCATTATTGTCCAAAATTTGCTAATCAGTTCTTGGTGATCACAACTTGTACTGCCCTCCTAGTGAAATAAACAAACAAAAAAGGCCTCTGATTTAGATACTCTTTGTTGTTGGCAGAATTCACATAAAGGTTTTATTTATAGACACACACATATGTATATAAAATATTAATGAAGTAACAGTGTTGCATGCAGACACTGCCTACTTTGTCTCTTTCACTGGTAAATACATTTTAAATGAGCTAATGGAGTCAACACATTTGCAACTGCTGTTGCTTTTTCTCCAGCTTTTATTCACAATTCACATCTTAAAATAGCTAATCTACAGCATTCTGGGGATAATCTATGGATACTGTACTTAGAGTGCATTGTTTGAGCATCTGGAAAGCCAGAAATCTACTAAATAGCCAATCCCTAAACATATGATTAGAGAATAAATATCTTAGTTCTGTTCATAGAAATGGCTTGAAACAATATATATTGCAAACTGCAATTATTTCTGCTGAATATATATATTTTTTTAAAGTATTGATTTTACTTAGTCCTATTTGAAATCTGTCCTGGAAAAGGACATTCACCTCACCCAATCTACTTAGTGAAGGTTCAAATTATTCCTGTTAAGAAACTATACAGGACATGTGATTTTTAAATATTAATTTAACTTCAAGAGATTGTATGGTATCAGTCTGCTTTGGTAATGTCTTTGTGCAATAAGCATTTGAGGGGCACCAAAATATTAATTTCCAGATAGCCTACAGTCAAGGTTCAACTAGTTATTATTATAGTATTAACTGTGCTTAAAATGACACATTATGGATAGATTGTTTTAAGGTTGCTGAACATTTTAAAGAAAAAACATGTAATTAATGTTTTATTCATTTGAAACAACATTACCGAAAGCCCTATGAAGAATTGGGTTAACACTGAAATACAGCTGAAGAGAAAAATCTCTTCATAGAGTACATAATGAAAAGAAGATACACATTTTATCTAATTTTTTCTTATTGGGAAAGCTTTATGAGATGCATGTCTCATTTATATGAGGGCATTTGGATGACAATTGTAAAATCTGACTATGAAATGTAATGACTAAGCTCTAAACTGCATGAATTTACAGACATAATTATTCAGCATGTACCATACAGTACAAGAAAATTAAGTCAGAAGACACATTAATCAAGTTTAAATACAATGATAGTGTAGTACAAATGACATCCAGCAAATTAAACTGTTCTGTGACCTAGTATTATTGAAAAAAACTCAATATATTTAAAAGAGTTCCTAGTCATTGGATAGGACTCAGTCATACCACCACCACCAGCCTGTGAGGGTAACTACATTAGACATCATACAGGCCATCAGGGCAAATCTTAATTGAGGTACCGTAAATTGCATTTTTCTGAAACTTACTTCCCCCCATCGCTCTGCAGAAGCTTAGATTATCTTCGGTCTTTCTCTTGAGTATCCTCCTGACCCTACAGCTGACCTAATTACAGTGCTACCAGGACAGCAAATCTGGTAATTGTTCCACTATTTTTATACATTTTAGCTTATTGTAATCTGGCATTACAGTATTATCTGTGCAGACATGGAAGGAATTAACTTCACACTAAGCAAAAAATTCACTTAGCCTTAGAAGAGTTATAGTTCTGAAAGTCTAGTAACACCTTTTCAGTTTTTCCTATGTACTTTATTTCTAAAACAGTGCTTTTTGCTTTCATCATGCTAACTCATTTTTTCAGCACACAAAAGCATGGACGCCCTTAACCATCTAAGCATTATTGAATGTAAAGACACTACCTATATTTATTACGTGTACAACAACATTTTTGAAGAACATACAGAACATTGGAAGACCTGCTGACTGACTTGCTGATTGAATGCTTGCTTGACTGTTTACATAAACCGAGGGTAAAGGGCAGAGGGATGAACCAACCCAAAACACAAACCTCTTAAATTATAGTTAATTTAGACTTCCAAGACAGCTGGTTCCAACCCCTATGGAGATGAGGCCCCTGAAACCTATAGGATTTTCAGATGGACCTGTAGTATAATTTTATGAATCAATGTTGGTGGTTTACCTCATTTCTTTATAAACATACAAATACCCTCATGATTAAGGAATCTGCTAAGAAGCTGTGAAATTAGCATATTTAGTTTCCATTGAAAACATTATGCAAATTTCTGAATATCAAATGAGAAAAATAATGGAATTCACCTTTGTGTAATCAAACATTCTGGGAAAGACATTCTTTTTCTCCCCAAAATTGAATTTAAAAAGAAAAAAAAAATAACCCCTGCCAAAATAGGAATAAGGCTACCATCAGTCTGTCAACAGAAATAAAAAAAGTCAATTAAATTTACTACTGATCATCTTTAGCTATATGCTATATATGTTATATGCAAATGATAATATTGAATATTTACAAGATTTGAGTTCCGTAAGGTAATTTCAATGGTAAAATCTGAAAAAGCTCAGATTTTGAGTAACCGATTTATAATGTAATACAGTTATAGTTACAAGGCAACCCATCAGTAAATGATAAATTCAACTGCTCCTATTCCAAATCTAGCAGGACAAGCAACAATAGCTCATATTCTGAAATTTGCAAACCACTCCTCCGAAGAAAGTAGAAAAGACAAGGTATCCACAACACACCACCACATAAAAACCTAGAAAAACATAAGCAGGGAAGACACCACAGCATTAAAAAAAAAAAAAAAAACAAACAAAAAAACAACAAACGATGAAGGATCTTGGAAACTCTTTTCACTGTGCGAGTAAAATCAATAATGAAAAACCAAGTATATTGTCTGAAAAATAAAACTGAAATTAATAAAATATCTTTGAATATAATTACTTATCTCCTTCCTGAGTTTTGCCTTGAGTGATACTAAGGCAAGAAAATGTGCCCTTCCATTTTTACAAAACTCAGCTGACTGCTGTTTTACAACTCAGTTGACTGTTGAGGTTCTCCTCCTCAATTCTCTCAACAGAATCTAGCTTGCTATATAGGAATGTAAAATGTCACACACTCTATGAACTCTTACTATAGGAAATTGTGTCTCTCTCTTTATATATAGACACATACAGAGATACACACACACACATCTGTATAATGTTCTATCATTGTACTTTTACACTTCAGGAATTTAGATAGCATAATAATGTATTCGGAAATATCCAAAATAGATACTCAGATCTACACTTTACTCATACCTTGTACAATACAATACGTGTGTATATGAACAACAATATTCCAAAACTATTTTCCTCAGTGAATATGACTGAGGATTTGTTAAAACATCTTAATGAATCACTGCTTCCAGTAGAAAAAAAAAACAAACAGAACACTGATTGCAAGGAAAAAAAAGTAATTGCTGGGAATGTCATCAATATTTAAGTAATGAAACTGAAGACCATCCAACGTCCAAAATCCTATCTACTGCATTTTTCATTGCTCACATACTATGAACTACAAAGATTGTTTTGCCTGACAAGCTAATACTCACCTTTCAAACTTGTGTCACTTTTTAGGGAAGTGGGAGGCTGGAGTGGGACAAGAAAGAAATAGAATGAAAGAAAACGTTGTTTGTACACATGTTGCTTAGCAATACACCATAAGAAACTAGCAGAAACGGTGACATTGGCCCCCCCAGATGAATTCACATAAACACTAAATGTGCGCCACTGAAAGAAGTGTGAATGCCAAATGTCAGGTATATGACCTATAACAATAGAGACATAGAAGCATACAACATTCTAAAATCTAAACAGAAATGTCACTTGTTTATAGTATAGAAAAGTCTGAAGCTTCACTATGATTTCAGAACTGATATGAACTAAAATTCCAAGTAATTTTCTTTTCCTGATATGCACCCTAGTAAACTGCATTCCTGTAACAATTATTAAAGACATCATTAAAACACCCATTTCCCATATATAAACTTTGCCCTCATAGCATTAGCTTTTTCTACACACTTTATTAATTCTACACACTTTATTAATCACTTTTACTCTGAATAGAAATAAATAATAGTTAAGTACTACTCTTATCACGAGTAACACTCCTGTAAAACTTTGCCCACTGATCTCAAACTACACAATTGTAGAAAGACTGAAATATACTTCTTCTTTCCAAACATGAAAAAAAAAGGCACAGAGTAATGTAATGATTCCATCACATGAAAGTGCCAAAGAATAAAATTTTCACAAAAGAGACAAAATATTTGAAAGCAATAGTAACTTGACGCCAGCACTTTCATACCACATTTCACACCATGGTCCATATGTAAGGTCAGTTCTATCTACAGCAGTATGTCAAAACACAGAGATCAAAGATGTAGGGAAGAATTTTTTAAAGGTTAGACACACTTCTGAACAGATTAGCCAGACACATATAAAACAAGGTTATATATATTCCCTTCTTCATTAAAGTGCAATCTTTAGAAGACAGTCGAGGAAATTTCCTAAGGAGTTTCCTAAAGCACAGCATGTAAGATAAATACTCTTTACCAAATGGAGAGAAAAAAAAAAACAGAAACGAAAACATGTTTTAAGAGATTAACCATAAGATTGCACATGTTTTGATTCAAGTAATGTACGAGAGGAAAAAACCCAACAAACAACAAAACAAAGAAAAAAAAAGCACATTAACTTTATATTATAATGCCTTGTTGCTACACACCCAAACTTCTTCAGAACAATTATTTTTCAAGCAAGCAGTGATTCAAAAGCTGAAAGGTCATCATATGACACTAATTCCACATTAAATATACAAAGTAAGAATGTAGTCTACACAATAAAAAAACAAATACCACTCTACCAGTAGATAAAGTCCTTGTATTTTTAAGCAGTGCTTCAGTAGGGATTTGTATTCCACAATAATGGAAATTCATATGCTCTATTTCTACTGACTGCTTTTCACATACACAGCAATTAGTTAAACAGCTGAAAACCAAAAAAACGTGCCAGATTGTCTTTTTCAGCTGTGGATCCATATTTGTGTAGCACGTCATTGAGTATTCAGTCTGATAAGACAGATGCAATGAATATCACTGATCTTTTTAGGAGGTGGGGACAAAGAAAAACATAAAAAAGTCTTGACAGCCTGCCCAGTGCTACTTGGAGGTTAGAGTCATCCTATCACCTTGTGAACAGCACATATCCTCACTGCCCTTCAGAAGACAAATCCCTACATTACTGCAGAGTAGAGATTCCCTTTATTTCCTCATCTGAAACAGATGTAATTGTCCAAGTCACCCTTTCTGACAGCAGATTAACTGAGTTGGAAAAAGGACGTAAACTTGAAATATATCACGATATAAAAAACACTGCGTATTATCGTTCCATCCTGAAATTTTTCTTCCTGAACCACTTGGTCTCTATTCTTTACCCACACTAATAAACATACTTTTAAAGCAATGTGTTTGCTAGTGTATATGTTCAGGCGTATCTATATCTTCATCTCCTGAATTAGGATGGCTCAGAGATGCATAATGAAACTCCAAAATTTAAAGAAACATTTTATTTACAGATAAGGGAAATGCAAAGTGAAAGTAAGAACAAACCTCAAAAAAAGGCATTACAAAAAGCAAATTCGAAACTGTTGTATGAGAGACACTCCCAGCTAGCCAAAAATATAAGGAGGCTTCTCATATTCTGTTCAGAAGCAACAAGTACAGTAAATTTACAGGAGGTTTTTAAATACATTATCACAGCAAGGTGTCTCAAACACTGAGCTTTCCAGGCTTCCTGGAAAAAAAATCTGAAAAGTCTAATATTCTTGCAATATTCAATTCAGGCCCAAAGAACCCAAGTCATGATGGATTTTGACTGATGGATAAACAAATGATCAGTGCCGACATTATGGCTTAAACAACACATTCTGTTTTGCAATTGAGATGTACTAAAAATACACAGTTACAGCATCAAATGTGACTGAGATAATTTAACAACACTTCATTAACTGTCCACACTCCTGCTAGGTCACACTAAATCAACCTCAGCAGACTTGAAGTAAATGGTATCTAATCCTCACATACATATGATCTTCTTACCCTACCTGTAGCATCCATCACAAAGCAGAGGAGGACTGCATTTTTCCCCACATTAAGACTGTACACGTGACTGTGAAGTATCTGCAAGAAACTCATGAAACAGGGTGCAAGGTACAGTAATGACGCACCAGACCAACTGATTTGACTGCACTCACCACTCATTTTATTCCAGCCCATAGTTCCAAAACCTTTTGGTGTATTCTCAGAAATACACCAGTGCAAAATACTCAAGATGACTACACGATACAAGAAAACTCTCCCTGATGAGAGAACAAGATTTACACACACAGCTCTCAGCACGTTCCACCTCACAAATATTGACAATCCTTTGCTTCTAAGTAGAAATACTACTCTAGTAAGAAATGCCTTGGGTTCCTTACACAGACAACACACAAGACTTACAGAAAATTTCTAAGCTCTTTTTATACAGATCATGTAGGGAATTTATACCAAGAAAGTGTGGAAGCAGAACTATCAGTAGGTCCAAAACCACATTAGACAAATAAATGGAACATAAGTCCAAAATTAATCCAGAAATAAGAATAGATGTGCCCTCTAAAATCACTAATAAATTATAGGGACTTCGGGGGAAGCACAGGAAATAAGCTCCTAAGAAAGGCCATGTGTGAGATGCCTCTTTAATGAGCTTCTAACTACTACTGCTGGAGACAGGCATACTTGGCTAGACAATCAGCTAGTCTGACTCATGAGATTTTTGATGTGCTGAAATCTCTATGTCTAAGAGGCAAACTGGAGCAGAATGGAGAAAAGAAAAATCAAGTATCATTTCATAAAACTTTAAAAAACAAAACAAATCTTCTAATTGTTCACCACCAGAGCTACAAATGTGATGGTCATTTCAATCCATTTCCTACATTCCTTCCTTAAGCAAAAACAAGTGAAGGCAACTGAGGAGAAAGGAAATAGAATTTCTATTGCAGATGTTCTAAGTAGAGGAATGTCAGTAATAGCATGCACATTTTACGTCCTTCATGAAGCAGGCAAGTTTTTAAACCTTCTTCCTAGTACACAAAGTCCTTGCCTCAGGGGATCCAAATAAAAGAAACTTCCAAGTCCTGCACAGATTTGAACACATTTAACTGCCTAAAAGAAGCAAAGTTATAGCGCAAGTTATAGTGATGAATAGTAATAAAGCATAATCAAGACGATAAAGCCAACAGTTTCCTCCCTGTTGCTCCTTCCACACACCCAAAATAAGTCTCTGTTTGTTACATGGTATTTTAATTCATTCAAAATAAAGCACTTCTAATAGTAGCAGCCACAGGCTCCAACACTTTTGCGAGCCAGATCTCGCAGACTGAGCACAGAGAAAGCAACAGCGTAGTATTAGTAAAGTTACCTGGGTTGCTTCACAAAGTGATTTAGCAGCCAGTATGGGAACAAATACAACACCCGAAATGGCATCCAACTTTATAAACTATGCCATTATCTCTCCTCTTTTCCAGTTTTTCCCTGCCTCGTTCACCACATACACTTCAAAATTTGCAACAGATCAGTCTGGAGAAGAGAAGGTTGAATGCAGACCTCATAGCAACCTTCCAGTATCTAAAAGAGACCTACAGGGAAGACAGAGAGGGACTCTATCAGGAAGTGTGACAGGACAGGACTGACAGGACAAGGAGTAATGGATATAAACTGATAGAGGGGAAATTTAGGTCACATATTAGAAATTCTTTACTGTGAGGGTGGCAAGATACTGGAACAGGTTGCCCAGGGATGCCCCAAACCTGGTGATGTTCAAAGCCAGGTTGGATAAGGCCTTGAGCAATCTGGTCTGGTGGGAGGTGTCCCCACCCATGGCAGGAGGGGTTGGGACTAGATGATTTTTAAGATCCATTCCAACCCCTTAACATTCTATGATTCTATGTTCTCATGTTGGCAACAGCCTCCTTCACTATTCAGTCCAGTACAACTCCAGAGCCACAGATCAAAAGTTTTCACATATCTGTATTCCTCTGTGTGCATTCCAAATTTTGGTTTAGTTTAGTACTGAGGTACATGATCATGTACTAGAGACATTTCTGCTCATCTTCTGTCCATTAGGAAAAAAAAGAAATGGGAACTATTTTCTTTACTGGTGAAACATCTGGCACAGCCTGATCACTTTAGAACTACTAGATCTTCACTACTTCAAGGTATTTGTGCAGTGAACTGTACAAAAATGACTTCCTGCTCTGCTATTGCAAATAAACTACGGCATAGTATGTAAGGGGTTCCAGATACAGAGGCTACATAGAGAAGCAGATGTCAACCAGTTTTACAGCTCTGTCCTAATTGTTTTCTACTTTTACAAAGGTCAATCTCAGTTTGCACACTTTATCTCATTCTCAGGTTAAAAAAACCTGAATTGGTATTTTTATTAAAATAACAAAAAATGGCTACACTTCCTCATGCATTACTTCAATCAGTAAATTCCACTATGTTCTTGTCCACTAGGTTTCACACAAAAAATCCTAGTCAATCAGATGCTGGGAAGAGGCTCCGAAAATTTGTTTCTTTCAATGGTTTTCTCTTGCAACTACACTTACACATGCACTGACTAGTAAAAACTCACTTGCATGTTAATTGTGTCTCCTAAAACTCGCCATCTAAGCATTTCTTGGTTTCTGAAAGAATTGTTTGGCTTTCATGAAAAGAATCCTAAAGGTAAAAGAAGAAAAAAACATCAGGTTCCCCAGGAAACAGATTCCTTTTGTAGATATACAATCTCAAGTGCCCTCAAGTGCTGGCTGACATTCAGGGAGCTATGCAAGAAGCATGCATGTGCAAACAGTTGATGGGAAAATAAACATGGAACAACCTAACACTGGAAGTGTATGGCAAAGTAAAAAGTTCACAGACAACTATTTCTCCAGGCTTGGAGATCATATCTAAATGACTACTTCCATCCAGGCTCAAGTATTTATTTTATTGTTGCTTAACTTACTTTAAGGAACGCAGGAGACTCCTCATCCTGACAGAAATGTAGAAAATCTGTGGCAGTTACAGAGTGTTACTAAGGACATTACCATCTTCATAATCAGTGAAAGATCTGCCTTAAAAATAAGTGTATTCTTCGGATGTAAAGTCAAACCATAGAAAAGTTTTATAGCTTCAAACTCTAACCAAGCTAAAAGAGCAGCACTTTCTAAGTCAGTTTAAATCAAATGTGTTCTCCTTGGAAAAATGCAGTCAAGATTAAAGCACAACATTTATTCTGAACTAAAACTGTGTACAGCATTTCCTTGTATGCTTTTTAGCATATGATTTCTGAGTTTGATTATACCTTGTACATTGTATGAAACAGTACTTATACTTGTCTATAGGAGCAAATTACAACAAAAATTCTTCTCAACAAAAAGAATTGTAAATAAAAATGTAACTGATACTCTTCTGTTATGCTCCTCAGCTTGAGTTGTAAAGGTTTCTTAAGCTAAACTAATTTGATAAGTTGAATCTTTAATTTTGTTGCTGAATTCTTCTTCTACAGTCTCTTCTTCATAAAGACAAACCAAAATACTCCAAAATGCTACATCTAAGCTAGACTTGTATTTTTGCAGTTTCTGTAGTTTTAAAAAAATTGCCCTTGCTCTCAGTTACAAAAATAAATATTCTAAATACATTACCAGCTATTTTTTTCTCATCTACTTTTCAAACTAAGTCACCTATTCCAATTGTATTGGGCATTGCTTACTCAACTGATTTCTCATTTCATGACAACACAGCTTCTGTTTCACGATTACTCCAAGAAGGTCACACAAATTGTAATTCCTTTTTTAATTGGAGAGAGAGAAAAAAAAAAGGGTGCAATCAGAAATGATTAGAACCCTAGTTCAAATTCCCTCCACATTTCATGAGACAAAGACCAACCAAATTAGGTTTAGTGTATGATGAGCAAAAGCACACCCCTTCAGCTGCAGCTCTTTTTCACAGGCATTCATGCATACTAATATCATAAAAACAAAATGCTTGAGTTGAAGAGAACTTTAGAATATCTGGTTTTTGCTCAAAGGATTTACTATTATAAGCATGAATAATGTGACATACAGTTTTAAATTTACATTCTACTGCTATATCCTAAGGTGTCCAATATGTATGAAACACAAACCAATTTATCCTATTAAAGCATGGTAATTTTCTGCATGTTTTTAGACATGCCAATCAGTTTAGATCAGAAGATTCTGGAAAACCATTCCAGTTTGTTGCTTTCAAACAGATGGATTTCCAACCTCTTAACAAGCAACCTCACAAACACAAAAAAAAAAATATTCTTAGTTTTCAAGTGAAAAGTTTTCAAGTTTTCAAGTACGTCTTACTATGTGCAACATATCTATTCCTGCTACTTTACTGCAAAGCCTAATCTAACAAGCCTTCTTAATCCTGAAGGTATCATAAGTATTTTAGCAAAAATCATTGCTGCACTTTTCTGAGTCTTGTCCAACCGGAAAACAGAGACCACTTAGAAACTCTGAAAGACACACTTGATAATTTTAGGATATAGATGCCAAGCTGCCTCCGTAAGGAGTGTTCAACAACCATCCTGTTTGCCAAACAGCTCCTACAGAGAACATTATTGATGGATTAAAAGTCATTACTTTGAGTGAAGTTATGGGTGCACAAAGCATCATCGAAAAAGTATTCAAATATAGCACATTTTCATGTTTCACTAACATGCAAAAAGTTCTGTCAGAGCATAGTGAAAAAACTTTGTAAGGTACAGGCATTCTTAAGGGAAAATACAACTGATTTCCACATACTGATTTCCAGACAAGAAAAATCTACTGTTTCAAATTACCCATAGCTTCACTCAAAGCCATAATGTAAAATCAACTAGTGGAAACTCATGTAGATAAACATAAAATTCATTACCTTCTCTTAAATCCTTCGGGCTCTTTTTTCCGTCAGCTATGGTCAAAATAGATTTTTTATTTTTCTTAAGGGATCAGCATGGCCATCTTGACACTTTAAAAACTGCAATATATATTCAGTGGGAAAAATAATGCAAAAAAAAGCACTCATTTATTTCCTACCTGTAGAAAGCTGGTATGTCTGGTAAGAAAGGAAAATACACATATTATTTTCAAATCTTGAAGTAGGACTAAGAAAAGTGGAAAAAGAGAAATTTTGCTTGGAAAGTCATGGGGCTACATAGATTTATAAATAATTTAAAATTCAGTATTTGAATTTGAAGACATTTTTGAATACTCTAACACAACTACATCCAAGATTCCACCAGATTTATGAGTCACATTTGATTCACTTGCAGCAGTAAGTTTTAAAAATGGGTTGAAACATAAATTGAGGAGCTGTAGGAACTTTTAACAAAATACAGCAATGTACATATTTCTAAGTCTTAAGCTTTTATACATACTATTAATTAATATGTTTGACTATTTTTTGTCTCTTTGGATAAAGTGATTACATGCAGATCCCTCTTTCATTTCCTCAGAAACAGTCTGATTAATTTTTAAAGCACCATTTTGTCATTAGGTATGGATTTGACAGAAGACAAGACAGTTGAGACATTAATGTAGTTTCAGAAAGCAGTGGGTGGAAGGTAAACAGTGTCTGAAACTGTGGGACATAAGTGAGTCGGCACACAAGGAGACAGAAATGTGAAAATAAATACAGGTAAAGTGGCGGAAAGGTACTTATTATTTTATTTTTTTCCCTGTCAGAAGAGAACGAATATCTAGTAAGAAAAATAACCACTTCCCAAATCATGTTCTTGTTTCTACAGCTGCTAGCTGAAATTTGTCTGTGTAGAAATAATGGTTTGCTTACCTGGCTGTACTGCCAACTGGCACACAGTTGAAAACATAGAGCAAATACATATATTCCATGAAGAACAGAAGAACAAGTGTGCTACACTTTTTTTTAATTTTTTTTTTTACTTTTGAACAAAATTTCAACCAAGAGATCAAAAAACCTTTTTCCCCCCGAAAGTTTATTTCTATATACGTATTCCATGCTTTTGGTTTTCTTTTTGTATTTAACCAGCATTATCAGTTGATCAGTATCTCAAAACACAGACAGCAGTTGCCAATAACCTGTTCACTTATAGTGACACAGCTAGTCAGGGAAATCTCCAATGGCCATTTACCTTTCTCCATGCAATTACTACTCAGGGCTTTCTTGGGCTGAATGTATCAGACATCACTCGCACTTGGAAGCCCTGGACCTGGCTTAACCACCATTCAGAAATCCTTGACATCACACATAACCCAAGTAATCGAAACTTTGCGAACATCAGACTATTGACATCAAATACACTAATGGGGGTGGGTGGGGCAGGGAAAGGGAGGAAGTTTAAAAGTCAGGCAGTAACAAATGAGAATGTTGCCTAGAACAAATCGCTAAATTAAATCTTCAGCAAAACCTTTAGATAGTTTATTAACTTGCAAGACTAGTCTTTCTATACTTCCAACTGGTCTAAATTGGTTTCAAAATTACACTTTCAAACAGTGCAGGTATCACAGGAAAGCTCAAAAATTCTACCAAAACCTGCAAGAAGCTATTTTTCATCTTTGCATCACTGTGCCAGCCCTGTAAGCTGAGTAAATATGCAGTGTTGGTACAACAGCAGTACGTTCTATGAGCAGCATAGACTTAGAATTCTTTTTCCAGACAATTCTCTTTGGCAGGATTTTGAAAAAAGGCTGTAAGCTTCACATAAGTCATAGTACATGCAGACAACAAGTGCTGGTCCAAACATATTTGCTCCCATAACAATAAATAAAACAAACATCATATTTGTGGACATCTGCCACAAAATACAGAAACACCCAGAAATTGTCAGGAAAGGAGTCCAGGTAAAATGGTTACATTTCCAGGAGTCATTCTGTCCTTCAGCAGTTGACACATGCCACTAGAATGGTAGAATTATTCTATTCCTGTTTCTTACCTTATTTCACAAAATCATTGAACAGTGAGTTTGAAAGAGACTTCCAGAGATCTTCTAATCTAACTTCCTTGCTAAAGCAAGGCCACCTGTAGCTGGCTGCAGAGGACCATACCCAGGTGGCTTTTGAGTGATAATATACTTGCTCATCACTATTTATGCAGTATTTCCTACCTCACACAGGACGTTTAAGAGGGTATTTTCATTAGTCATTTCGCTTGATCTCACTGAAAAGTCACACTAACTTAAAAAAAAAAGTAGAAGCCATCTTTGAGAACCCAAATTTTCATGTTTCATTAACGTGTTTTATATAATTTCATATTAATGACCATTCAAGAATACATCCAGCATATGTTTCAGGTAATTTTTTTCACATTATACGGATTCCAAATAAAAATATATGTACACAGATAACTTTAACAGGTGTTTTTCACTAGGTGCACTTCACTTTTTTGTCCAGCTTTCCCAACTTAAGCCATGGTGTGACATTCTTAAGTACTTCTTTTCTAGAGGAACATTTATTTGACGAATTTTTGCTTCACCTAGGCATTGCTGTGTGATTTTTAAAACGCACAACTTGTTGCTGTGTCTTGACATAAAGCTGCAAGAACAAAAACCAGACTTTTCATAATGAATCTTCTTCTGCCTAAAGAAGTGTTCTATAAAATATTGTTTGGTTCCATTTTTTGTACAACAGCCCTGTATCTGCCTACATTTCCATTATCAAAACTCCCATTTCCCAAGCAATTTATTGTTTCCACAATGGAACATAGCAAAAACAAAAACTCTAGTTTAAAAATGTTATTTCAAAAGCAATTCCATTAATTTCTTCCAAAAAAAATGGAAGAATCCACCTAGTTAATGTTTACAAATCTGATAGTTGTCCTCTGAATTTCAATATGCTTAGGGCTTTTTTTTCCCTATATGCACAGTCATCCCAATGTATAATGCAATCACATAAATATTTGTAAAGTTGTTCTTACATATGAGTAACAATGCACAAAATAAAAACCTATTACTTCTCTAAACAAGATAAGAGAATTAGAAATGAGAAATAGGATGACTCTATGCTTATACAACTAAGTTACAAACACAATATATTTTAAAATTAAGGAATTTTTTATATCATTGTACTTTACCAAAATAATGGTAATAAAAAACTCCTATCAGAAAAATCTAACGATATATTGTAAAGTGAGTCATAAACCATAATTTTCCGGAGCAGGTGAGTCTGTATACATACATGTAGGAACAAAGAATTATTATAAAGTGTCTTTAGAGTATCATAGATGTGGAGGGAGACCTAAAGCTGAGATACCATGGATGGAAGAGGAGTCGCCTGAATATGGACAGTGATTAACTGGACTTTACGAGTTACATGATGAAGAAGCGAATGAGAAGAGAGAAGAATTCTTGTTGTCGATATTAATATGTTATGGCCGGCTAATTGTTGTATAGGTAGTTTAGAATGTTAACCATTAGTAATAAGTACGTTTGTCTCTCATTGGTCAGTTCCGTGAGGGGACTGTCCCGTTATTGGTCGAATCTGTATATGTCCCTAATTGGTTGCTTGTTGGTGCATTGCACCGTTCCCTTGTTTGGTAATGTTCCACAATGTTCTTCCCATATATGTACATAATTCTTCCCCCTTTCCCTATATGGCGAATGTCACTCCCCTCTCTCCTCCCCTTCTTCCCTTATTTGTCATGTCCCTTCCCAGTTTCTAGAGCCTTCTACCCCCGACCCTATAAAAGTCCCGTGCTCATTCCAATAAACGCCATTCCTTGTTCACCCCATCGAGGAGTGCGTCTCTTCCTTCCCTCAAGGGACGTGGCACATAGATGTTTTTATTTTCTGAAAACTCTTGTTTAGATGCACATCTATCCTTCATATAATATCCTCATTGAAATTTGCCATTAGGTAATCTCAAGAGCAACAATACTTTTTAGAAAAGTTTTAAAGGGGCCTGTTCTTTTGAGGTTTCCTTTTGGTTAGTTTGGTTAGAAGGGGCTTCTTCACTTAAAAAAGAAAAAACAACAACCCACAAATTGTGTTATGTCTAAAAGAGCCAATTAGGACAATACAAAAAGATGACAACATCCATCTGTCAAGAAATGGGATAAGAAAAGTGATTATGCTTGTGTAAGAAACATGCTAGTTAGGACCTGTTCACCCTGTAAGAGTCATAGCCCAGATCCCAAGAAGCAGAAAGAGACAGTATGACAAAAGACATTTAGAATAAATAACTGATTTAGGAAAGCACATTAATAGTCTATCAGTATTTAAGAATTCACACATAACTAGAGAACCCACAAACAGCTTCTTTAGCGTTCTTTGCTGAGGCAAATTAGAAGCCAAAAGAGACTCTAAGGATGCACAATGATCTGCATCCATTTAACATTAAAACTCAATTTTCAATGTATTTGTCTCACAATTGTTTGTAAATTCTGATGCAAAAGTTTCTATGCTTAAGACGGTTTAAATGTTTGTCTCCCATATGAATTCTCTTTAATGTAAAAAACCTGAGGTCCAAGGCAGCCTACAACCTTCAGTCACCTTTAGAAAGGTGACTTGGCTCCTTGTTCTACTCAGATGCTGGTCTATGATAAAAGAGAGCTAAATTTTCTTTGCTATTTCTAGTCTTCAATCAAATGTAATTGAACCAGATCAATATGGAAAAAAAAAAC